>OZ026860.1:9188868-9381486 GCA_964023215.1 Eledona agricola | reverse complement strand
ACTCTATGAGATATTGTCATTGAGTCGGTATTTGCATCACACCCGCCGGCTAAAGTGTTATTCTCGACTGTCTACGGTTGTACATAAGCAGATATTTTCAGAGTATTCTCTTAAAAGCATTGTTTTTTCGATGGAAAACCGCATCGATTTTTTTTTTCATTTGAGAGTAGTCTTGAGTCGCCTCGTTTCAATACTCGCCATATCCACTTTTTATAAAAATTAGACTGGGCACACCACCAAAATCTCTATCTAAATGAGTATCGAATAGAATACAACAGTTACATTAAAACGCGTCTTATTCCATGTAAATTTAATTTGAAAGTGGGACTTTCATTCAAAAACTCACATTCTACAAAGAATTATATATATAATGGAATCGATGGCACTGAAAATGAAAATAGGGCGAAGGACGATAAAAATGACTTCTGTGAGGAAAAAAGAAGTGAGAAATTCAAAGCACCAAGAGTTTTTAGTTTTTTGTGAAGTTCTCTTTAAATAATTTCAACAAAATATTCACATAAACAAACTTAACATATTATTCTACTTCAATTATTTCAAAACACTCCTTATTCAATGTATTATAACAAAACTCGCTTTATCCAAACATTAATTCCAAAAATTAAAAAAACCTTTATAATTTAATATTTAAACTAAAACCACCAGTAAGTATTATTAAATTTTTTACAAATTTACAAGAAGGCGATACGCTTGCTATAATGATCGAGACAATTGACATTTTTCTCAATTTTCTCAAAATGACCAACTAACCGACGCGACTTTTGGAATGAACCGATTCATTTGTTGTTTTTTTAACAAATTCTAACTCTAGACGGCGATTTAAGCAAATTTTGGTTTTACAGTTACTATCAATTATCACGATTTGACAGTGTCAAAGATCTACACTGTAAAAAATACAACAAAAGCCATGACCTCCTCGTTTTTTGTACGCATCATTTATTTCGGATAAAATAAATGAGTTAATTTAAATTGACCACGTAAGGGATGTTGGGTCTTTTCTCACGCTTATAATTAAATTGTAACACCGGCATGCAATATCAAAACCGGCGATTAAATTATGATTTATTGAAATTTCTCGTCTTCGTTTTATGAAGAACGTGTTAAGAACTTTAGCGGCTAATTGCCTGTAATCGAGTATTTATGGCAATATTTTTGCAATAACTTGTCCCGTAATTTATTCAGTTCACAATTACAACTTTGTTGCATAAGAAGCGAGTCAGTCTTAACAGAACCAGTCTGTAGAAATGGACCAGCAGAAATCAACCCTTCGAGTTAGTCTGACATTTTTCAACTATTTGGGCCTGAACCCGTTTGAAAAAACCAAAAAAATTCGAGTATACTCGTTTATAATGTGTATGCTGGTTTTGTATTTCCTAGTTTTGGTACGATTCCGCTACGAAACCGTCACATTCAAAGTGATTTCTGACACTTTCGAGTCGAATTTTACCATAATCCACGTACGTATAAGTATAAATATAAGTATAGTTATTATGCCACATTGCGACAATTACAGGTATCATCCAAGTTCATATCTCTGTTAATTGCTAAACCAACCCTCAAGCGTTTGCTTCAAAGCACCAATAAGTTTTGGTTCAAAGATTTCGAGCCAGAGTTCCGCAAAGAAGTCGATAAAGCCTTCAGAAACCTGAAGCTCTTGTTCCGGCTGTTTGTGGGGTTTGTAACTTTTCTCATTGGGATTTTTGCAATCCGCCCGTTCTTCGACAACTCCCTCACCATCGCCTGTTACGTCCCCCAAAGCGTACCGAGAATAATCTTCGTAATTTTTAACAACGCCCTCGTCGTGGCGGCCGCCTTCTCCGTCGGCTCTTTTGACATGTTCGTCTGCGTCATAATCGGTTTGATTTCCATTCAATTCAAAATACTCAACCACGTAATCGCCACGCTAGCTTTGGAGAAGGTCGTCGACAGAAATAAGGAAAAAGCGTGTTTGAAGAAGCTAAGAAAATGCGTGGAGTATCACATTTTCCTCACGGACTTCTTGCGCGATTTCAGTACCGTCATTAGTCCGGCTTCGCTGATTTATTTTTCAATCGCACCACTCTCTCTCTGCTTTGAACTCTTCTTCATCTCCAAAAGGCAAGTGCTCGCGCTTGACGGCAAAAATAATAAAACGTTTCAGCTCGAACTTGGCGGAAATTGCAAAGTCGTGTGTTTATCTCTCCGCTGTATCAATCGAGCTGTTATTCTTCTACTGTCTGCCTGCAACCTTTCTGCTGATTGAGGTATGATCTTAATTAATTTACAACTTAAGAAATATTATTGCAGTCGGAACGCATGATTAACGTAGCGTACGGATCTGGTTGGGAAAATTGCTACTTTATTTCGATCCGCAAGACTTTGACGATTATGATGCAGAGGATGCAGCACAGTCAGACCTTAACAGTGGGAAAAATCATTCAGATTAATCTGGAAACATGCACGAACGTTCGTAGAAAACCATTATCCCAATTGGGGATTATCCAAATAAAAGTTTCAGGCATTTAGAATGGCCCTCTCATTTTATACCTTTTTGCAAATCGTGGACGACAAAACTAAGCCGAATTTGGTGTAAATCATAAGTCGATGGCACTTCGTCATTATTTTTTAGGAATTGTCTTTAGGAATTATTGAACTATATATTTGTCATGTAATAAATAAACACACTTGCATTCAACATTTTGCAGTTTGTTTAGAAAATAATTCCTCGATCTTTAATAAAAAGTTTGACGGACAATTCACGCGTAGCCACTCCGCTCTTAAAATTCGCCACAACCACACCGTCTTAACATGTTTTCCAAAGCGAGTCGTTTCAATTATCCAAAAGCCGAAGGTGAGTTCAAAATTTAATTAAGTAAGCCCTCTGCATTTAGTTAAGTCGTGTTTAGTACTGCCTTCAAATTGCTGCGGCTACGTGTCTCAAAGCACCCCAAAATTACAAGACCACATTTGTAAAAGAAGCACAAAATCCAGACATAAGTCTCGTGAAGACAGCACAAAAATGAATCGAATGGAATCGAATCAAAGATGCGCGTCTTGCGATACGCATGCCATCGAGTTGTTGAGTCCAATCCAGAAAAAACTTATGACAGAACTTCCTCCAAGTCCGACTTGGAAAAATGCGAGTATTAACGACAGCGATTGTTGTTCGTCCTGCAGCAATTCCTCTGCTGAAATACTTGGAATTGACTTGGCTAATGTCGGCGGTAAGACATTCAATATTTGTTTATTAGTCACCTTCTGACTGATTGCTTTCAGAAATGAAATGCCAGACGGTTTATGAATATTTGACGGCTCTTGAGGAAGCGATTTATTCCCAAAGAACCGTGGACCAGTATGCGCATATCCTGGGACCACTGATTAAGAGTGAGAAGTCACAATGTCGTGTTTGTTCGTTGTCAATTGATTTGAAATCAAGAATGGAGCGTGTAGGAAATGTAGATGGACGGAAGCCATGCCAAAATATGCTCTACATTTATATGGGTTGTATTATTATGTCTTGTTTTGCTGTTTTCACTTATTCTATCATGTGTTAAATGTAAACCAAATGCAAAAGTTTCTGTTTGATTTGAATTGCAGCTTCGAACTAATATTAATTTTAACTACTGCAAGCAAATTATGTGAAACTGGCAGTAACTGTAAAATTTTAAACCGGTCTCTGATTGCCTTCTGCTTCTAATCATGGCGTTGGTCCAAAATTTGTAATCGCAGATTCAAAAAACCGCCCACACGTAACCTGTTTTTAATAATTAGTTTACAATTTTATAAATGTTTGGTGAACCAATGTCAGTTGTTAAATAATTGTTTTATCAAGAGTTAGGTGTTAAAAATGAAAGCATTGAGTTAATGGGAGTGAAGATAACGAACAGGAGTAGATGAAATTTATAATTAAGTAAATTATACAAATGAATGTGTTTTAGTAAATAAATTAATTTGGTACAACTAATAACAATTTGCTAAATTTAATTAAGTCATGAATATTTAGTTGAAATGTAAAATATCGCTGGTTCATTGCCAATTTTAATTTTTATTAACTTCAAGTTTTAGTGTTTTTCGTGGTAAGAAAACTGACAACATTAGGATGGTGCAAAATGGTTTTCTTTTTTTATAAGAGAGCATTTCACTAATACATGTATAATCCATAAATATTTTTATTATAGTGATTTGCTTTTTGATTAAATAAAATAGAATTTGTAGCTCGAATTTTATAGTATTTGATAGTGAGGATAGCGAACAAGCGTAGATTAAATTTGTAATTACATAAATTATACAAATGCATCCATTATGGAAAAGAAATTAATTCGTTACAGTTACTAACAATTTGCTAAATTTAATTAATGAATACTTGGTGTAAATGTAAAATAAAGTTTTGTTCAATGCCGATTTTTTCTTTTGTTGTATGTGCAAGAGTTAGTTCTTTTCGTGGGTAATATTAGGGTGGTGCAAAATGATTTTCATTTTTTTCAAGAAAGCATTTCACTCACTGGTGTAATAAAAAATATTTTTATTATGGTGGATTTGCTTTTTGACTAAATAAAACAGATTTTGCGTCCACAATTGATGCCTGAGTTAATCGTTAATGTCAGATTTGAAAAGATTTAACAAATTTTTATTTATTGCGGTTCCAATATAATCCCGAAATTATGAAGATTAAGAAGTTTATTACTTCTAAACATTTAGGTAGTTTTAAGTAACTTAGGTCGTTGAAGTTCTGTTGAGGATTATTTTGCCGACAATGGTTTTATAGGAGTTATAAAGGCTCCGTATTGTTTAGGGGTGAACAAGCAAAATAATCTCCTGCCGACTTTTGTACTTTTATTAGTTTCAAACATGAAAAAAGAGCAAACTTGCTTCAGACAATTTCATAGAAAATTGAAGAACATTAAATGTATCTAGAATTTTAATTTGTGCAAATTGTATATATTTTGTTCAGTTTCCATGAATCGAATTATATAGTTTTTGGAATTACGGTCCTAGAAAATAAAGGGATTCAGAGTCATGTCACTTTGAAATTCAGGTAGAAAATGTATGACCTTGAGATGGAAAAAATTGAAATTAAGTTTTTGGTTGACAATCGTTTTTCCATTACATACATTTAGTATTTTTTAACCGAATTACATCTTGTCGGTTTAGACTGTAAAAAATAAAACAATAGCTAGCTTCCTTGACCTACTGGGAATCCTTTTTTTGTACGCTCTGTATAAATTAGTAATAAGAATGAGGAACCAACAGAAAAAACGATCAAATAATATTGAGATAGTTCATTCTGCTGAAAATTACTCTTATATTGTCATTTTTTGGTTGGATCCATACAATACAAAAATAAATTGATCAATATATTGACCGTGTGAGGGCCGCTTTATTTTATTATCTGGGTCTATTTAATAACAATCTACAAAAATGTTGCTTGATGGAAATTTGTAGACTTTTTTTCATGAAAACTATGGTTTCCTACAGTCTCCATAAAATTATAAAATTAGGAAGGGGTGTCAGTTACTTTATTGAAATCGGTTTATTACCATATTCCATCAGTGACTGAATTTAAGTTAGTCAAGACCCAAGTTTCAGCTAAAGTACTTTGAACCGAAAGATAACAGTTACTGTAAATTTTAAATTTATTTTGCTTTGCAATATCATTAAAAAATTTTATTGTAGGATTTTCTGTCGCCAATCACTTCTTTTACAAAAGCAGCGTCATCATGATTCCCGGACCAGCTAATTCAGTAAAATATTCCTGCGCTAGTCCTCCAAACTGCACGCAAATTGGAACCCCGAATTATGTCAGGTTTCGACCGCTTGGTAAGTTATGATTTTTCTTACTAAACATGTTCTTAATAAAAAAATTTACAGGGCCTAGCGATCCGCCGTCTAAAACACCACAGCCTGAACCAGAAACGGTTAGATATTCCAACGAAAACTTGTACCAAACATTTCGAAAAAAAGAACGCTTGAATTATGAAGACTTCCAGTCGAGTATGACTCAGACGTCTCCTAGTTTGACTTCAGGACTTGAAGAAGCCTCAAGAGAGTTGCAGAATCCCGGACCGGTTACTAATGATTTCATGGAGAAAGTACAGTTAGATGAATATCAAAAAGCGGTGGTGTTTGCTATCAAGCTGAAGAAGTCTTCCGGAACTGGCAGAAAGTTTTTCAGAAGAACATTGCAATGGATTACGAGTCGAAAAAATTAGAATGTTTGTAATAAGTTTTAAATAAATAATTTATCTTTATTAGTATGATTGTGTATTGGGTCTTGCTTAATAAATAATAAATATTACTAAATGTTTACTCTCTAATTTATTGTATTATTTTTAAAAATAACTCAAGAAGAGACAAAAAATAATCAATGCGGAAAAAATTCACATAGAATGCGAAATCGGGACTGTAAATAAATGCATTTAAAAGTTGGAAACTGTGTGCAGAAAGCCAAAAATTGCTAAAATAGTGAAATGCAATATTAGCATACATTTTAAGTTATTATTTTATTTACTTGATTTTAAAACTTCGTGTTTAGTTGGCTGCCTCAACTGTAATAACTGACTAATAGTTAAAAATACATGTAGGGTGTAAAAAAAGACATGGAATCATTTTAGAATCGTTTACGTGTACAAAATGTTTGACTTTGAGATGGACAAATTTGAAATTAAGTTTTCGGTTGACAACCATTTCGGACACGCATAATATAAGATACTTTTTGTCTATTTTAACAAATTTCATCAACGAACGTTGATTTGGACGACGTTTGTAAAACTTTTTGATTGACAGTTTTCCTCCAATCAAATGTCATGATATGTCAACGTCAAAAGTCTACATTGTAAAATATAAAAATAATGCTAGATTGGCTTATTGCAAATCCATTTTTTTTTATAATCTTGATAGCATTGGAGTGAAGACAAAGCAAGATGAACTAAAATCAACATATATAAATGTAAACTACAGAAAGCTACTGAAATTAAAATAATTAATTTCCAGTTATAAAATGGAAAAGTTGTTAATATATTTTTTTACTAAAATAAAAATTGTTCAAAGCTAAATACTTAAATAACAAAAATTAAATGTTGCTAGATGTAAATTTGAGTACTAATTATTTTCAAGGCAACCAATTACAAGAGAACAGCCCTCCCACAACCCTCCAAAATTTATAAGAAAAGGGTGGAGCTTCAGGTACTTAACCCTTATTTAAATAATTTCACCACCAAATTTTGGCAGTCGTGATTGATATCCAAGTTGATCAAGATGTTCTCCAAAGCTAAACGTTTCAACTACACCAAACCAGAAGGTAAGAATTTTTTTTTTATTTCGGTCTTGCTTTATTGTATGTGCTTTTGACAATTTACATTTTGGATCTGTTGTTTTGTGTACACATTTTAATGGGTTTTAATTTATTATAGAGCCTTCGCCGCTTTGCCGTCGTCACTCTCTCCACGAGGCTACCCTTAAAATGAACACGCCATTCAAACGCGACGCTTTGAGCAAATCTATGAATGTGCCTTCTCAAAAAAAGCACAACTCGCTTTTGGCATATCGACGGAAATCTAGTTCAAGTTTTATTCCTGGGCCAAGTAATTCGGTGAACCGTTCGTACGTCTCCTTGAAGACAAATCGCAAGACGTCAACATCATCTCACCAATCTGAGACTGAAAGCAGCGTAAGCAACTTTTCCGGCGCGAAGATCAGGACGGGAATGTACGTCAAATTTCAGCAACCTAGTAAGTGATCATTTTTTACTACTTCCACAGTTGCTAACTCGTATTTCAATAGGTCCCTTGGTCCAAAATAATTCACTTTCCAAACTAGGATCGTTGAAACGCTGTGACGAGAATGAAGAGAAGAACAGAGCAGCTGGGGCAGTTCGTCGTTTGAATTATGAGTCCAGCAGCGGTGACGAAGGCTTCCAGTCGAGTAGGACTCCGACCCCTAGACTGACTCCGGAACAAGAAGAAGTCTTCCAAGAATTGAACATTCTTGGACCAGCTGTTAAAGATTTCATTGAGATGTTCAACAAGCAAGCTAATCCGGAACAATATCGGCAGTTGGTAAAATTCTTCGCCGAGCTGAAGACTGACGTGGAAAAGAAGTCTTCTAACACCAACAGTGTCAAAAAGTTTTTCAGGAGAGTTTTTCAATTTATTATGTTCCGCCAGAATTGACGAATTGTACTAGTTTTTATAAAAATAATGACCTACTTACTATTGCGCTTTAAATTTGTTATAATAAATAATTATTACTAATTTTATTGCTTTATTTTATCATGGTATAAACTAGTCGTTTCATTAAAAATTATCAGACATTTTGTCTTAGCTCAGTTAGCTGAGTTACGATGATAATGGGATGTGGATGCACAATTACTCTAGATAAAATGCATTACATAACCAAACATAAAAACCTTAACAATTTCATGAATATTTAAGAATTGCTCGGTTTTTAATTAACTTTCCAAGATTTAAAGCAAATTTTCTTAAAACTCTAATTTTGGAGAGTCGAAATACGGTCCCAAATTTGTTTCTTCTATTTCCCGAAAAGATGCCAAAAAGTGGCAAAGATTAGTTTTAGAGCTAGAAGTCAGTTTTGTCGTTTTCATTTTCTGAATAAGCCCGCAACTATTTTGTTTATAAATACATATTTTTAATTTGTATTTTTTGCACAGAATATAATACCTTACTCAGTTATTTTACCACTGTACCATTTTTTGTACAGAGTGACCCATTAGAAAGAGGGCCACCTCTCTAAAATTGCGCTTGAATACGTCTACTGTGGTGCCAAATTTCAGACAAAAAAATATTTTTTAAGACCTGTTTTGAATTGTGTGCATTTTGAAAAGCCTCTTCCAATTCTTCGTAAGTATTGAATTCTTGTTTATAAGTGAGACTCTTTATTTTTTCCTTATGAAAAAAATTCCAGGGGTGCAAATCCAGCGATGTCGCTGGCCAACCAGGCGAATTTGAGAAATAGTGAATAGGGAATTATGTGCCGTTTTGTTGAATAAACGTTTAAAAAATTTTTTTTGTGGCATATTATTATGGTCGATAATTTTAGCGCCTAATATGCCTACCTAATTAATTATTCATACGAAGTGCGGCAATTAAATTTTTGAAATCGTTATCCAGATTGAGAATTGCTGCACCTGTACTCTTACCTTCTTCAAATAAAACTATATGCCTTCTACAACTAAAATTTTATTTAAAACATTTTTCTTTTCCACGGTTATTTTACAGATATTTTACTGTTTCATGTTAAATGCCGCACCTGTATATTATTTATTGTATATCACGTAATTTTTTTTATATTATTCAAAACCATTTTTAATTCGCTAAAATATCAGCTACGGAAATATAAAATGCTGTACATCGTCGCAAAGCGAATTTTATGCACATTTCAAAAATATAAATATATATAAAAAATTTAAGTTCGTGTCCAAAGTCGAAAATGGTCACCATCACCATCAAATTCGGCGTAAACATTAGAGAAAATACTTCTCTAAAATTGAGCTTCAATATATCTACTGTGGTGTCAATTTTCAAAATAAATACAATTTTAAGTCCTTTTTTGAAATGTGTGAGTGGGTTAGTGAATTTAGAATATTTTCAAATGGGTGTCATTAAAATTTTACAAAAAAAATTAGTTGTTAACAGAAATATAGCATCATTCAAATTTATATATTTAATCAAAATACATTGATTTTGGAGGGCAAAATTGAGGGAAAGAGAGGAATGGAGCGAAAACAAAAACACTGCAAGAGACAGAAGAAAATTTGGAAATGTGGTCGTCAACATCCGTTAATTATGGATAGGCAGTCAAAGAAGAAGAATCAAAATATTTCGAATAGGCGTCATGTAAATGAGAATTTTGTAAAAAACATTGCATAATAATTATAAATCTGTTAATATCATATTCTTACACTCGTAAGGTATAAATAAATCCTGGATTAAAGGGTTTCATGTTGTTATACCGGACCAGAACAGCTTTGATAATGAGAGTAAAATAAAAAAGTTTGCCATAAGTGCGGGAATTAAATTTTTGAAATCGTTGTCCAGATTAACGATTGTTGCACCTGTACTCTTGCCCCTTTCAACTAAAATTTTATTTGAAACATTTTCCCCAAACACGGTTATTTTCAAGATATTTTACTGTGTCAGGTTAAATGCCGCATCTGTATATTATTTATTGTATATTATGAATTTTTTTTATATTATTCAAAACCATTTTAAATTCTCTAAAATAGCATCTTTGGAAATATTGAATGCTGTACATCGTTGGAACGATAATTTTATGCAGATTTCAAAAATATAACAATATATATATAAAGCTTAAGTCGAAAATGGTAGAATTTGAAAAATTACTTATCAAACCATCAAATTCTGCGTAAACATTGGAGAAAAGTGTCCAATATGAAACAACCTGTATGAACAATGATTGAAAGTCATAAAATAGCTAGAGAAGTTTATTGAAAGATGAAGACATCTCCAGGTCCAGCAACCTCAGTTCGGATCGTTCAAATCGTAAATTAGGATTAAAATATCGGCCAGATGTCTAAATATCGGCCCGTTACCGTTCGCATAACTGTCCCAAATGGGATTCAGATCGTCCAGAGAAGGAAGTTACGTAGGTAAGACATTGCGAGCGTATAAATGGAAATCGTGCAACTCTGGTATTTACTTCGGTTGATGTTTTTGCACCGGGGGCGGCATGGAGGCGGCCGTTCTTACCATATAAAGACAAAGGCTTGCCGTAATATGTTGGAGAAGGTCGCGGCGTTCGAGAGCACCAGGCGCGGTATCACCCAAAACCCATTGGAAATTCTACCACCATCCCATGAACACACTCCAAGGTTTTTTGTCCTTTATTTTTGTTTGCCAAACACTTGGGCCTACTTATTGTCCTTATCGGAATATCGGTGTGGGCTGGGCTTATGGTATAGAGGCGCACCTTTTGGAATTTTTATAATATTTCCACCGATAAATCATCGCAAATGAATTGTGGGCTCAAAAACTAACAACGACAATAATTGAAACAAGAAATGGAAGAACGAGGTTGTGCACCTGCACCTGAATGAACGCAACCTTTTTCATGAATGGTCCAATTATTTTTTATGCGACAACATCTCGGAATTCCATTCATGGTGGGTCTTTCGGGAACATACAGAGCGCTCGGCCGCATTTTGCGTGTAATTATAGGTAAGTGGATTAAACGCAAATGAGCCTGGCGACACACCTTTGATGAAAAATGTTAATTTTCATGTGGGCGCCGGTCCCGAGGTCAACGTATTAGCCAGGTGCATATTTCCACTTGTTCTGATTTATGCCCATAATATCCATTCAAAACACATCCGCGGCCTTATTTGGGGAAAGCGATCGGATTGTAAAAACGCCATCATTAAGCGAACCTTGCTGAAGTGGCTTTATACGATGCACCGGCGGCGAGCTGCCGCAATTACCATCCAGATGTATTAATTTCTTCGACTTTACGACGAGAAATGATGCGAATGCATGGATTAGCGCGTTTCTGCACTCCCGAACCATTTTCCGGGAGTTGTTAATTGAACGGTTGCCAAATTTGCGCGAGGCGACCCATCAGAGGTGGAAAAATCGACGACAAAGCCCACGGTTTGCACTAATACGGCATATCTTTAAATACATAAAATATTGCAATTTTCAGACTGGTTTCGCGGCTGCCCACGTTGTAATTGTCTCTTTTTTATGTGCGAGCGGTTCGTAAAAATGTTTAGAAATTGGAATGGGTCGGCGAACGTGGGATGCTGACTTCATTAGGTATCGAAATTGACGCCTTTATCGCACTATTTAACCTAGAACCTGTACTTTCAAATCTCGATCGGTTGTTTATTGAGAAAGACCGGAGGTCAGGTTGGCATACCGCTACTTAGAAATTTTATGAGCTTGTCGTTAACACGAAGAGTTTTATAACGTCAAACAGGTGACATTTCTATACACAAATTTGTAAAGCCCCGAGGGTCGAGCGGGGAACTCTTGATTTAACCTTCTTTTTGGTTATTTTAGCATTTAGTTTGTTTTGCAACCTAATTAGGCAATCTTTGTTCAATTTTGTAACAAAGTAACCGGCTATTTGCATTAGTAGTTATTGTTTTGTGGGCTGCTTTTCCTTTTCAATGACGGCGCATTAAAAACGCGCGTGGAAGTGTTAATCAGTATACAATACAATATACAAAACATCATTTCGCTTTGGGACAAAAAATAAGGAGCAGTGGTTGAATATTTCTCCATAAAACACAAAAATAGTGGCGGAGAATATTTTGCTTACAACCGGCACACAAATCGTCGATTTATTTTAATGAAAATGTAAGAAAAATGTAGAAATACAAAATCAAAATAAAATTATAAAATACAAAATCATAATAAATGAGTCCTGCTAATTGGGGACCACTTGCTTATTGCTTATAAATGTGGAAAGTGGTATAATTCAAAGACTAACAAAAACTAATAAACAGATGAAATACTCATTATTTTATATTATTTTGTACGGTAAAAAATACTAAATGTTCAGTAGAAAATAATAAATGATCAGTATTAAATATAGAAAAATTCCGTGGTTTTTGTAGGATGAAAGTGTATTTTCTTAGTAATTTGTACGTAGTTTATTGTTTCATTTTGCCTGTATGTATAATATTTACTACAATTTACTCCATTGTTACAGATTTTAACGCCCATTTGTTCGTACCATCAATCTGCCAAAATATATAGAAAAATATGAATTGTTCAATTTTGTTAAAATTCGTTTTTCTGTCTATGTCTGTTTTAATTTAGGTATAATGATCGTTATGTTCCACTAATTTTGATTTTGATTTTTTGTGTTAACTAAAAAAATTTTTTTACTGCACGTAAGCGTTCCATGTTAAAATACACTTAAAATATAGGCCCATTTGATTGAACCATCAATCCGCCGAAATATATAGAAAAAGATAAAATGTTCAATTACGCTAAAAATATTTTTTCTGTCTATGTCTGTTTTAGTTTATAATAATCGTTATGTTCTACTAATTTTTTTATATTGATTTGTTAAATCATGTTATGTTAACTAAAAAAAATATTACTTCACGTATACGTTCCATGTTTAAATATTCTTGAAATATAGGAATACAGTTCATTAATCATCGGATTTATTTTTCAGTATATTATTTATTGAGGAATATTTAAATTTGTCACTAAGAGTTTTATTTTACTGATGAGCATTTCGTGAATTATACCCGTGTGGTAAATTTACTGAGCATTTAGCACTTTTACAGACCGTTTAGCATTTCATATTTTTACAAAACTTCAGTGTTTCCCAAACAGCCAGTTTCATAATCACATTTGCAAAGTTACTTTAGTCAAAAAAAAGCTTTTGCTTAGAGTTGGCTTTTAGTTTGAACTTTCCGTTTCATAATCAGTTTCCAAAAAATTTTTTTACGAGATTTATTGGGACGAACATGACATTGGCGATCATGAAAAGTGGTTTTCCGCTCGATTTAAAAAAAATTTGTAACAGTTTTTTAGATGAAAATATATTTGTGTGTTCGAATGTTGCAATTAAAGTGACTACCATTCTTTCATGACATCCACCAACTTTATCTTCACCAAATACGCGAAATACCCGAAATAATTATCAGAAACCGCGATATTGAGAAAACTTTTTATTTTTATTTAATGGTTTTGCAGTGGGAAAGTCACCATACCCCATACCATTGGTTCTTTGTTATGTTATTTTCAACATTTTTGGCTCCCATCATAAATCAATATCTGCCCTTCGCGGACTGCTATATTCCTAAATTTTAAATCTGCATACTTTTTGAATATTTAATGTAAAAAATCCTCTTCTGCATAGAAAAATTCTGAATTCCTGTATTCTAATGAGTGTGCAGTCAATTGCTTCGATGAATATAGATAATTTTTCAATATCATAGAAGTCTTAAACCAATCGCTCAATTTCTGGTAAGATAGTTTTTCGATTAACTTTGATTTTAAGTCTCCTTTAACGCGTTTAAAATGCGAAATTTGGCCCATTAGTAAAAGCGTAATTTTATAGGATACTTTAATTTTAAAGAACATGCACGAAATTTTAGTTACTTTAATTTTATTATGAAACTGGCTGTAAGCGTATTTTTACCATGCATTTAAAATTTGTTGCAGACATTTGTACTTACACTGAGCGTTTAGTATTTTTACTAAATAACTGAATAAAATAACAGAACAATACACTTTGCATGTGAATAAAATACCGAACATGTAAATAATTTTCAATAATAAATCTGTAAACTGATATAACTTAATATGCAAGATATGTAAATTATTATTTTTTAATTCAAAAATAATTTTTTTTATAATTTTGACAATCGAATTATTTCTTCTGATTCCTCCTGGATATTTGTTCCACTTCTTTTGAAACATTTTGCGATTGCCTCAAATTTTCTGTAAATTGAACGATTCCATAACTTGATATCTGATGGACATCACAGCGTTTTTGGTATTCGATTGTTTATTACAGTTAGGGTCGAATTAATAATTAATGACTTCTTCATTCAAACATTTGCGCATTAACCTTAGAATGTTATACGGGGGTTGCTGAAAACTAAAATGGACACATGGCATTTCAAAATTAATCCTTGATTCCACTTTTTAATGTTATACGAGGGTTGCTGAAAAACACATGCCACATAAACACGTGTCATTTTCAAAATTAGTCTATAATTTGTTGAACAGGAAATTGATAGTGGTTATGCTGTTATACAGTGCGTGACAATTGATTACTCCACTCTCACTTAGCAGCAGTCTAATTTAACCAACTTTGTAGTATGCAAATAATGAAAATCGCATTACATAACTTAATGCTTGACTCACGCTGTGAAAAAATGAAAAATAAACATGACATAAACAAACATGTATAATTGACTAAAATTTAACCCTGATCAACTAGACATTTTCTCTGCCGACCGAACGACTAACTTAACGCCAATGAAATAATGTTTGGGAATACAATAGTAAGAATGTACAAATCAAAAACTTATTTAATTAAATTAATTTTTAGAAATTCACCAAACATTGCACAAATGAAAAAAATCATACAGTTGGCGGAATAAAAAAAATTCAAAGATAGAGAACACATAATTAGAACTATATTCAAATATTATAGAAAAAATAAAGCTCTAAAAGTGTACGCTTAGAAAAAAGCACAAGTGATATTTATTATTAGTTGGCACGAGTGTGAAAAGCAATTATGACTATAACATGTTGTATGAAAAAACAATAAAAAATAATTGCGATAAAACACTAAACGATAAGACAACTAATACGAAGACGTTATTTAGAAAACATGACAGCTATTAAAACGAATTGACCTGAATTATTTATTGAAACGCGCGCAAATTGTCACGGTGAAGGGCGCGCAAATTTCGCGATACGTAATTGGCATTCCTGCGGAAGGTGCGAAGATTCTTTAATGGCCGATGGAGGGGAGCCGCTGGTGGTGGAGAACACTGGTCCACCCACGTGCTCACTTGACAGGTCCACGCAGCATCCATGCCACCAT
The DNA here is from genome assembly GCA_964023215.1 of Eledona agricola. Lineage (NCBI taxonomy): Eukaryota > Metazoa > Arthropoda > Insecta > Coleoptera > Tenebrionidae > Eledona > Eledona agricola. The sequence goes on along the minus strand of OZ026860.1, from coordinate 9,365,934 downwards.
TTCAACAAAGCCGCTCCGCGTTCTAGCACCACTCGCCACGACCCTCCCCTCTAAAGCCCCGAATTCAAATTTACCGCCACCCCTCCCTTTGTAATTAACGAATAGAAAGGCGAGTTTCCCGCGTGGGGGGTCGTCACGTGCCGATTTGGGCGCTCCGAATTGGCGCACGGCCCACGCGGAAAAGTGCCGAATCGAAATTGTGCCGCTAACTCGCCTCGACGAAAACCTACACATTCTCAATGTATTTACGTGATTAATGCAGTAAATTGAGTCTTGCAACGGAGACGTTTTCTGGGCAGAGCGTCTCAATCGACGAACTCGCTCGCCGGACCTGTGACCGTCACGTGAAGAGTGTTTTGGTGAAGTGAAGTGACATCATGAGGTGATCACTTTTAATTAGTACCATGGATTGTAACTACGAAACGCAGGCAAGTGCGATTATTGTTAGCGTTTCATTCACACTTTGTTAGATTATTGTTGACTCACGTCCGTGGTCATTGTTTTTGACACCGATTGTTGTTCTCAGCGAAATAAACAATAGCTTCTTTGCAATTTAACAATTGGTGGTGCACTTTTTACCTCCCCTCCGGAGGCCATTATGTCGCAACGTCCGAAAAATCGTGTCAGTCGTGAAAAAATATCGAAATTAAGTAATAAACGCGCCGGAGAAATCACTTTTACGACATCGTGTCGTTAGAAATCGCGTGGGTCGACCTTTCCCAATATTTTCACCGACGGTGGTGGACACCCTTGTCTTTTGCAACGACGAGCAGCGCCTATTTTTAGTAACGTAAAAATATCCGCGCTGCTCGAATAGCTTCAATGAGAATTAATTGACAACAAAGTTCTGGCCGGGAAAAAATCGCCGCTAATCCCGAAAAGCGGCGGAAACGAACGCGCCAAGCGGGAGGCGGGAGGAACATAAGAACGGGTTAATAATAAACCGCGGGAGGCGGAGTACCAAATATGGTTCAATCTCGTATTACACCGACGGCCAAATTCAGAATATACCAAAGTTAGTGGAGAGAGGGCGTCCGGACGCCGAAAATAGCCGACGACGCCGCCTTCTACGGCTAAAGTCGTCTTCGCGCGCGCCCAAAATCCTCAAATTCGTGTGTTTAATAAATAATAACAGAGCGTGCAGGTGCTGGTGCAACTCTACTCACGATATTTACGCGGAAATGAACCAGAGTAAGTACCTAGCCGCGTTTTGTCCAATGCGCATTTAATCAACACTTCTTCTGCTGGTCCCAGTTTCATTCCATGTTTGGAATTGTTACAGAGGGGGTTACGATGCAATGCGAAGAAGTAGAAGAGGCGGCTGAGACCCCAGACATGACGTTTAAGGAATGCACAGAGTCTCCTTCGCCCCAACAGTAAGTGGTAAAAACCCCACCTCCACGTGTTCACCCTTAATTTCAGACTTCACAACTTGGAAGATGACATCGAGAAAGTGGAGGTGTCGTCGCCGGGTTCGTCGGACGACGAACTCGCAGATTCAACCCAAAAGATCGTTCCACTTGAGCAGAACTCGAACGAGTCCATCAAGAGTTGGCTCCAACGCATCACGGACCTGCAGAAGAAGCTTGTCCACGAACCGCCTCTTCCGACGTACAAATCCCAGCCGCAACCCACGCCCCCGAACCGCGTCGTCAAATTCCAAGACCTCCCCTACATGGGAGAGATGACGCTGGACAATTCGAAGCCGCGAAGAGGACGCAAACCCAAAAAAGCCGACATTTGCCATCTCATCTACAAGAACTACGGAACGATTTTTCCCGGCACTCCCAACCCGAGGAGTTACATCGAAAAGGAAACCAGGAAGCAGGCAGACAAAGACGATGTTTTAGGCACCAGAAGCGACGTGCAGAACCGCATCATCAGCAGTTTGCTGGAGAAAAGACTGACGCAAGAAATCAAAAGAACGGATCTCTCGCATGCCAAACCCGACCAAAACGAGCCCTTGAATCTGTGCATCCGCGACTTGAACCATTTAAAAATCAGACTGATGAAGAACGACGACAATACGTACTCGTCGGAGATTAAATCCGAACCTGGGAGCGACGACGACGTGGAGTTTGTCCACGAAACTCCCAGCAAATCCGATTTAGTCGGCACTCCAAGTCCTACACCCGAGGCACCAGGAGGCTACGTCTACTGGCCAAACGCTGGCGTCTTCATACACCCCATGGCTTTGCAGCAGCACTTAATGTACTACCAGAGGATGGCTGCCAACAACAACTACACTCTTCCGAGCCACAGCCCGCGTCCACCACCCGCAGAACCCGACCACCAAGAGCTGAAGAAAATCGTTCCCAGGACGAGAAAAAAGCCGGAAGCGAGCGACGACACACAACCGGAGCAAAAGACAAAACGGAACGCGTCCTCGTCGTCGGACAAGACGCCCACGAAGCGCAAACGCTCCGCCATCTTCATTCCGCCAATTCCCCCTGAGAACAACACGAACCCCGCCACGGAGGTGAGCATTTGCAAGTTTAAGTTCACGGGCGGCGCCAAGCCGAGTCTCCAAGAGAAGAAGATGCTGTCGGTGGACTCCGGGGGCAACTTCCGGTATTACAGCGGCACCGGCGACAAGAGCATGCGCGGGTACGAGTTCTTCCCGCGCGAGACTCTCCAACAGCAAATCAACAACACCCAAGGCTCGAGCACGGGGGCCTTCCTCCAAGCCAGCGGCGAGAAGATCTATCCTGCGGCTCCAGATTTCACCGGAACTAAGCCCAGCCAGGATTTCCTGTTGACGCCCGAGATTCCTCCGGCGCCGGAAGCGCACTCCCGGCACAAGAAGCGCAAGTCGCGGAAGTCGCTGCAAAGAGAAAAACTCGAGCAGACGTTCAAAGAGAAGGGGTTCCTGATACAAACGCAGCAGTTGGAGTCGGCTGAAGGCGCGACGTACTGCAAGTTCCGCCAGCTGAGGAAGTTCACCAGGTATCTGTTTCGAAGCTGGAAGGACTATCTTCCGGGGAACGTCAGGGAACTGCACGAGGGGGAGAAAGTGGACGAAGGTGAGGCGGAACAGGACGTGGACTTGTCCAGTGAACTCTGCGCCAATGTGCAATTGTAAAAGCGACCAAAGATGGCTGACTCGAGACTCGATCACGTGGACGATGGTGCTAATTCGTAACCTACATTAAGGCTACTTTACATTTAATCTAGTCGTTTAATCTTACGTTTGTTGTTAATTTAATAATAATTTAAGCGCATTTGCAATAAAGTCGTTGTTAGAAAGGTTGTTCAATGGCGACAAGACGTGGAAATTGTTTATTTCTTACAATGTCATCCTCATTTACAGATCAAGTAAAAGCTACGAATCGCTACAATAATAATATTGCGTCAAGAATGTCTAAATTACAATGACAATAATTTATACGGAACTGTTTAAACGTACATCCAGAGACGCGTTGTTTGTTTAAAATTTATCGATCACGAAATTTGTGAGCAGACTAGCAACTATCGATAAAAATATTTACAGTAAAATACAACAGAGTGATTCAAGTCAAAAACGTGCTTAAAATCTATCACATAATGATTATTATTACGGCGGCGGGGTCGCCGTTCTAAAAACGGCGCCGACGCCTGATGATGTAACTATTTTAAAAGCATATCTTACCACAAACCGAGGAGAAACATGTTTACAGTTTGTACAGTTTCCTTCTGACTACAAAATATCAAGGGAACAATAGAGGCAACTACGGTATGATTGAGAATGCAAAGAGTTTAGGGCACTTTTGTAGATTAACAAGGACGAGCCGCCCATTGACCCCCGGATTAATCCGGAAATCGATGCGAATGAGGCGGCCGCCGCACGCAAGGAAGATATCGAAACGTACAACTTTTAATAAATTTAGAATATTCTTAGGACTATCTGTGAGAAATGAAGTTGTTGCTGAACGGAAACCCGATGTGATCTCGTGCGAATTTCGGCGAATGATTTGGAAATGTGTCAGTTGGCAGCATCCGGACTCAAACCCCTCAAGAGGTCAGGACCGCGCCGCCCAAAATGTATCGGTTTTGGTCCAGATGTTTTCATAATTCGGTCGTATCGTACAAGTGAATAGTAAGACGTGCAAATCACAGATGCAGAGGCACTCATTAAACAAGTTCTGAAACAAACGATATGTACAAAAGTCCGATCGGCCTTGGCGGGAATCTCTTTCGTTGTCCCACGCGGCCGAGGCGTCTCCAAAGCGCTAGGGGTTCCTCCTAAATTTTGGACCCTCGAAGAGTCCAGTTCGTGAAGCTGGTGTGAGGCGTGGTGGGTTAAGAACGATTTGGGTTAATGCTATTTTGATACCGTAATTAGGCTGAAGTTCGATATACGCGACTCGGTACGAGTCAGAAAAATAGATTGTCGACAAATTCCTTCTAAAGGGTGGGGCTCAACCACAAACCCTCGGCTACAAGACACCGCTAGTCCCTCATCAGTGCTTACTCCGATAATCTCTTTCGATTGCCTCGCCGTTTTCTACAAATTCGTTATTTTGTCAGTAGCAAACCTAAACGCGCTTAGGTCGGCTTTAAAATGCAAATATTGAAAACTATTAATAGCGAGACCGTTAGCTGGATTCAAGCTGAAGTAAATTTAAATTTGATATCAGTTAAGCGTTGATTTGAACACAATTTGCAATTTTGCATTAACGACATTCTAATGACGCACCCCTCGACTTCATCGATTTACATTTCCCTGACATTATTACATGAATAGATTATAACTTTTGTTGAGAATTGTACAACCGGTTTTAGTGATTTTCACCAGTCTATAGTCTCCATGCTGCCGGGTTTAACAAGCCCCAATCTCTAATTATTAAAGGGAACGTGACGAATGGAACTGCAGGTAGACTTTGGGTTTGAAATTTGTAATGTTTATTATTTCTTGGTTTATTTTTTAAATTATTATCGAATTATACCGTGTCCATCGAATTGTTAAATGTTGAATGAGTCAATTAACTTGCTACGAATTAAGAGAAAAAACCAAATGTCTTTCTGGGAACCAGCATGGAAAGACGTCTGCAGGAGTGCTTAAGCAATAATAGATTGTATATAAGTTATTAAAGGAATTATGAAAGTATATAACACGGCCAAAAATCTCGAAGAAAATGGTTATAATCACTGAAAAAATTATTTTATGATTAATGAAACCCTTGAGAAGCATGTCCATTTCGTATAATAATCGGTTTTTGACAGGGTCATTTGTATGTTTAAAATTAGATATTAAAGATATTAATTAGTAGAATTCATATCCCAAATATCACCAATAGTTTGGAAGATGTTAAGCCGGTTCCATAATTTTTGAACACCCTTAGAATAAAATAGTATAGGTCGTATAAAGTGCTTATTATTTTATATCATTTGGACGGTAAAAAATAATAAATTATAAAATTAAATTCAGTGTTTTTTGTAGTTTTGCAGCATGAAATATTGTATTTACTTAGAAATTTATACTCGGTTTATTTTTTGATTTAGCTCGTAAAAATATCAAATATCCGGTAAATGGCGGCGTCGAGATCGGCCTTCAAACGCGAAAAGAGCTCTTCTATTGCAATAGATAAATAAAATTGAGGCATTTTACAATATTTACTATAATTCACTACATTTTATAGATTTTAACGCGCGGTTGCTTGGACTCTCCATCCGCCAAATTAAAAAGAAAAGAAATGTTAATTTTTGTTAGAAATAGTTTTTTGTCTAACTGCCTGCTTTAGCTTAAAAAATCGTTTAATGTTTTACAAAATATTTTTTATTTTGTATCGTTAAATGTTATTAATTTTTTACTTCACGTATATTTTCCATGTTTAAATATTCGTCAAATATAGTAAACTAATATAGTTTATCAATTAGATTTATTTTTCAATATACTGTTTACTACGGAATGTTTAATTTTGTCACCAAATGTTTTATTTTACTAATTAGCATTTGGTATATTATACTCTAACGTTTGGTAATTTTACTGAAAATTCAGCACATTTACCAAGCGTTTAGCATTTACAACGTGCATTTAATGTTTTTTACAAAACATTCAGTATTTGACTGAGCCTTTCGTACATTTACCGAGCATTTAGTTTTTTTACCTTTCACTTAAATTTTTTCTGAAGGACTTAATCTTCACTGAGTGTTTGGCATTTTTGCTAAACAACTGAATAAAATATAGGATCAATACACTTTGTGTGTGAATAATACCGAGCGTTTAATTAATTTTGGTAAAACATTATAACCCTTTTTTGATCAAAGAGTTTGTTTTAATTACTACACATGTGAACAGCATCGTGAGAACTAGTTTTGATTATTACAAAAAAGTATTTTCCATTACATGTTACAAATTTCACATTTACCAATGTACGTATTACCAATACGTATTAAATTTTTCTTTTTACGATTTATTAGCAAAATATATTTCTACAATCCGTTGTTTTCTGATACGGTCGTTCAATACACTTTGCATGTGAATAAAATACCAAGCGTTTAATTAATTTTGATAAAGTATCATAACTCCCTTTTAATCAAGGAATTTGTTTTATTTACTACACATGTAAACGACATCGTAAGAACTAGTTTTGATTATTACAGAAATTATTAACTTTTCAATGTCACATTTATCAATGTAGAAATACGTATTAAATTTTTCTTTTAACGATTTATTAGCGAAATATTTTTTTACAACTCCGTTGTTTTCTGATGCGGTCATCTACGTCTTTAGGTTCAGGACCAGAACATTTAGTTTAGAAATTTTTCATTTGTTACGATTCACGGCCGTTAGATGTCGCAATGATCGATTATTTATCCATCAAAGGCAGGCGGCCAAATTTTAACCATTTCTCTAGTTTTTTTGCCTCAAAGATTACGATGAATCGTAGTATTCGTTGTAGAAAGTAGTTTTGGAAATACATTTTGCCGATATTTCATTTAGGAACGAAAAGTTGATCGGCAGCGACATCTCATTTTCAAGTCGAGAACGTAGGTTTTAAACGAAACACGTTAAGAATAATGCTTAATCTCAGTTATTAGGCAATTTAGGGCATTCATCTTTTGGTAAAAGGTTTTTGTAAACTGAGGCATCTTCATCATAATCACATTCCAAAATAATCTGCTTTGGGGTCATCTTTTTCAGCATTATGTAAGGGCCGTTTAATTATTTAATTATTAAATAACTACTAGTACGATGAATATCATATGATCTTAATTTAAATTGCAATGTTCAGTTAAGGTAATACCAAAAAATCAGACGATTCTGTTGGAAAATAAGGAAGTTTAACCCTCAAAACCCTCCTATGGAAAAATTGCATGTATTATTTTTTTCTTAAATAACTACTATTAGGATGAATCTGAAATGATGTTAATTTCAAGTGCAATGTTCAACGAATGCTATACCAAAAAATCAGACGAATCTGTTGGAAAATTAGGAAATTAAACCCCCAAAACCCTATATGGAAAATTTGCATGCTTTTTTCCCACCTTAATTCGTAGCAAATTAGTTAACTCATTTAATGGGCATTCTCTAATAATTAAAATAATTGAAGACCTAAACCAAGATATAGTAAGTATTATTCTCTATCTGTCTGCTAGTGTGGTCGCTGCCTGTTGGTATTTGGTCGTACATATTTTTGAAATGTTCGTACCACTCCTCTGTGCTTATTTTACAGGTGGTGAGATGTTCATTTATTTCCTTCCTTTGATTCCGAATCATTTTCCATACTTTATTCTGTGCTCCGGTTATGTCATGTTCTAAGTCTTTGGTAAATCTTTCCCAATATTCTTCTTTAATTTGGCGGATTCTTGCTTTGGTTTTGTTACGTGTTTCCTTATATTTAATGTAGTCCGATGGTGTTTTTGAAGATTTATATTTCAGGTACGCTTCTTTCTTTGACTGACTTAGTACCTTTATTTCCTTCGTAAACCAAGGAGTTCTTGTATTGTTAGTTACGGTGGTAACTGTCCTTGTGCCGCATGCTTCCTTTGATGCAGAGATGATGTTTATCTTCAGCTTTGTCCATGCATCGTTCACCGAGTCAGTTGGGTAAATTTTGTTGGTGTTAATTTTTTGCTTGAGTCTTCTGGCGTAGAGGTCTTGTGTGCTTTCTGTCTTTAGGCTTTCTATATTCAGCTTTTCTCGTTTAGCTGGATGTAGTTGCGGTTTCCTCTTTTTAGAGTGGGTCATCCTAAGCCTACATAGCACTAAACTATGGTCACTGCCGATATTTGCAGAGTTTAACGTTCTTACATCCAGTATTTGCGCTGGTAATATGCTGCGACTTGTGATAATATAATCTAATACTGATGTCTGGCCTCGGGTATTTTGCCAGGTTGTTTTATATTTGTCAGCGTGGTTGAAGAATGTGTTGTTAATTCTTAGGTAATTTTGGCTGCACAAATCCACGAGTAGTTCTCCGTTGTCATTTTCCATAGCTTCGTTAAAGCGTTGTTTAATACCAGGTATTATATAATTACCAACTCTTGCGTTAAGATCGCCCATAATTATTAGGTGTTCATTTGGCGGTATCGAATTTATGACGGATTGTAATTGTTCATAGAATAGTTCCCGCTGGATCCTTGACTTACTTATGTCCGGGGCATATACGCTTGCTATGTGTAGAGTGTCATTTGGTAGTTTGAAGGTTACGGTGATTATTCTTTCATTAATGTATAATATATTTTCGATGTTAGCATGGAATCTTTGGTGTATCAGTATTCCAACACCCTCCTTAGCTCTATCCTCTTTGTTTTTGCCGCTATAGGCAAGGATGTATTTGCCATAGTTATGGGTTCCTTTTCCTTTTTTCTTTGTCTCCGATAGAGCACATATGTCGATTTGTTTTTCAGATAGTTCATTTATTATTTCTTGGTCCCTAGAGTTCCAGGACATTATATTCCATGTTGCTAGTCTTATTGTTTTATTTGCCATGAATCGTTTAATCCTTGTTCGTTGCGAGGTCGCTATCAGTTTGGTCCTTCCTGTTCCGAGGCTATTGCTAGTACTTTGAGCGGTGTGTATTTTTTTCCGAGGGGTAGGTTGCTAACCTGACCCTTCAACCCTCCTCCTTTGCCCGGGCTTGGGACCGGCATCAACCTTGACCAGACTACTCGATTCATCCGGTCGCGGTTGGAGGCGGAGTAAGTATTAGAATTGTCAAATCCAAAGTCTACCAGCAGTGCCATAACACATTCCTTTTTTTCCGTAGAGATGGGTTCATGTTAAAACCGGCAGCATGGTAACTACATACTCCTGAAAATCACTGAAGCCGGTTGTATTTACCACTGATGAGGGACCGGTATCTACTCTAAGTTAAATATTTGTTTAAATCTAAGTAGGCACGATCTAGATTATATGTATAGAACATACAGAAAAGGGGAATCGCAGTAGGCTATAGACGCTGGGTTTGTTTTATTTTTTACAGTGTGGATGTCGGACATTGATATATCATGGCCAAAAAGTTGCTCAAACGACGCCTGGAGATGGAATTGGTTAAAAAACATTAAATGTGTCTTATACAGGTTGTTAGATAATGGTTCCGAAATAACTTGAAGGATTCAGGATAATAAATGGAGTCCATGAATATTTTCTTTAGTTTTTTAATAATAAAAGTTTATTTAATTATTATTTTTGTTTTATTACAATACGCCAAGTGCACCGCTATATATTTTTTGTTGCCGAGCACGTCTAGCGGTCCCTAAACTTTAAAGATTCTTGTCTCGAACAATATACGTTTTAGCTAAAAATGGTAATTTCGATTATCTAATTATTATTACCTAACACCCTGTACGTCCTGTCCGCAACTTAATTTCAAATTTATACACTCTAACTAATTTCAAAGTGATCCATAGCCTACTCAGAGTCCATTTTTTTGTACGCCCGTTAGATATGGAAATATCTAAAAGTGACTAAAAATATAATATGGTACAGTTGATTACTCTTAGTCATTTTACACGTGTGCCCCATAATACCATGATTAGTTGTTCAATATTGACTAGTTTCCTTACGTTTATAATAAATATAGTACTGTATGTACACAATAAAACAATTCCCTCGTTTCTAACGTAAAAACCATCTGGGATACGATATGATATAGATCGCTGCAAAATTATTGCTCCTACAAGATATGCTGCTTTGTACGTCGTCATAAATAAGAAGTTAAATAAAAACGGTAGATCGAAAAACACCCTCAGACGTCGTCCTCGATCGATCTCAGGGATGTTTGGTTTTTTTGTGCCAATGTATTAAGGACGTGGGTTAAAGCGTCTAGCTTTTTGTCCATTGTTCCCAGCTGTAAATCCACACCTCATTACTCACGCCAGCCACGTTCGCAAACGTCACCTGTTGCTCCACCCTGTATAGTCTCGCCCCCACGGTCATGGGTTTCACATTGCCCACCCTATCAATCCCTGCCAGATAGCTTCCCGGTTTTCCCAGCGTCTGGTCCAGGCGACGCTGCAGCTCCTTTATCCGCACCATCATATTGAGATGACCTTGACTGTACTGTTCGATGACGTCCCGCACGTCGTAGGGCTTGCGCGCTTGCTGGAACTTCCTCCTCGCCACGAAGTACTTGATTTTGCGGATGGCGCGTATCGCGTTCTTGTGAGCTTCAGTCAGTCTGAAAAAGTGGGTGAACGGCGCCAGAAAAATGGGAAGGAAGCTTACTGCGTGACCCGCGGGAGTTCCCCGTCGTATTCGTCGATGTCATCGCTTGCGGCTTCGGTGACGGTGCTGGTTTGGCTGGTGAAGATTGCACCTCTGGCGCTTTCTCGTTCGCCGCGACGCACCCTGTTCGGCGTTCCTGGAAAGTCAGAGCTTTGTAACGGAATTTCGGGGTATGAAGCTTTGCACTGGATTCCAGACTGAACGATGGGAGCGCACTAAAATCGCTTATGTCAGCCACTGGACTGAGTCGCAAGCAAATCGGAAGCTTCACTTGATTGATTTTTTACGAACTAACGCTAGAAGAGTTATGAATTGCTTAAATATTTAATTGTTAAATTATAATAAATCTAGCCATTCAATAAAGAGATTTTCAGAAATTTCTGCCCCATATAATATGATCAAACCTTATTCTTATTTTACCCATAGGTGCATGTGTTCAGCTATTAAAAAACTTTGCCAATTTCTTCTAAACCCTCTCCAATTATTTTCGTTATTTCAAAGTTTTGTTCTTCTTTCTTATGATTTCCACTATTATATTATGACATGTTTTCTTTGCACTAGCTCTAGTTCTTTTTACCGTTGTTTTTGCATGCCATATCATCTTTACCTCTTTTCATTCCTTAATCATCATCAAGTGTCCAAACCGTTTTGCTATTGCTGTCTAGTGTAGATTCTACTTCTAATTAATCTCTTAATACTTCATTGTGTATTTTGCCACTTCTTATTATTCCCTTCATATTTCTGAGGTATTTATTTCATTTCTACTGCTTGCAACTTACTTTTATGTTGTTTTGTAAGTGTCCCGCATTCGCATCCATAGGTTAGTATTGTCTTAAACATTATTTTGAATACTGTCATATTTGTTTTATTTGTTATTTCCTTTTTCCTTAAGAATGTATTATTCATTAAGTAGTATAATTTTGTTTTTTTTTCTATTATTTATATCTGCCACATTATTCCCATCACTTTGTATTTTTATTCCCAAGTATTTAAAACTGTTTGTTTTTTCTATTATATATCCGTGTTGTCAAGCTTTACTCCTGTCTGTATAGTGTTTTTTTCTATGTTCATTTTAATCTACTAATCTACCATCCAATAATCTTTCGTACATTTTGAGTACTGAATTCAACAGCGTTATGCCTCTGAACATATAACTTACTGCAGTCTCTCTTGTTACCCTTCTTATGTATGAGTACAATTATTCCCACTTACCATTCCTTGGATATACAGTGTTTCCACTAATACTTTATTGAGAAGGCTTGTTAGTACTTCCAAAGAATTTATTCCTAATTTCTGTAGCATTTCAAAATGTATTCTGTCATATCTTGCTGTTTTACTCCTTTTTAAACTTTTCACTGCATCTTTTGCTTCTTCTGTACTAAATTTTTCTTGGTCCAACCTTGCTATCTCTTGCTATGTATTACCATTTTCATCATTTTCTTTTTTTCTGTTTATTTAGTGTGTTTAGTAGATCCTCGATATACTTCCAGCGTGTCATTATATCTTCATTATTTTTCAATATTCTACCTTCTTTGGATTTTACGTAGTTACATCGGTATTGTTTACTTGTACTGTACTGCGACTTTTTTTGTGTTCTTAGTACATTATAGAATAGTTTGTGGCTTCTGTGGCTATCCTGTTCCATTTTCTACAAACTTTTCCCATATTTTTTTTTACTATTTTTACAAAATGACTTAATTTTTTTCCTCTGTTTTTTATTTGTAGAGTAACTCTTATTATTTTTCTTGTTTAAATAGCTCCGCCACTTTCTCTTTTTTAACATGCTATTTATATATTTGTATGTTTGTTCTACCAGTTTGTTTGTTTTTTTATTTTTCCTATTTTTTTTCCACGTGTTGCTTTTGCTGTCAGTAAAACTGAATCTTTAAATCACACCCATAGGTTTTCTACAGTACGACTTGCTAAATTTTCTTAGATATCTTTCTCATCTAATCTACCTCTAAAGATTTTTATCGTTTTCTTTTGTTTTAGTTTATATGTCGGTATTGCTGTCTTTTTTATTTTGTTGCTTCTCCTTGTCATGCTTTTATGTTCTCTCCATTCTATTTTTATTTTTGCTAGTGCTAGTGTACCTGTATATAATTCTGGTCTTCTTCGTCTAATACTTTTTTTTTAATCTTTATTTATTATTATGTAATTTATTATTGACGTTTTCCCCCTGGTTATTACTTTTCTTGTGTATTTGTTAATATCTAATATGTATGTGAATGTGAATATATATATATATATATATGTATGTGAATTATAATATACAGAGTTAGTATAAAGTTCCGAAACGGTCGAATAACTTTGTTATGTAAAAAGTCACGATTTTCAAATATGGTGCGAACATATAGTTGAAAACAAGAAATGTATTTATAATATATTTGTTTCAGATTCTGTTTAACGGCTGCTTCCTACGCATATTTTTTAAAGAAGCCACCTAGTATCTTTTTTCATTTGCGGATGCATAATTAAAGGCTTCTTTAAAAAATATTAACATAATTTTTTGATTCTTAATAAAATTTTAAAAAACGTATTTCAAACATCTTAGAAATCGATTTTGAGACTACAAAAATGTTTCAATTGTGGTCCGTTTCCAACTTGGCAGTGATGTAATCGATCAATAAAACGTCTTAGTGAATTATAAGAAGTTTTCTAAGCATTTGGCACAATTTGAACGTTTTTGTAGTTTCAAAATGGTTTTCCTATTTCTTGATTTTGGGCATTTTAATTTTGTATGGTTTTATTAAGAATTAAAAACTTTTGTTGATATTTATTAAGGTAGTTTTTTCATTTGCATTCAAAAATGTAAAAATATACTGGGTGCCCATTTAATGAACAAAAATAGAAAGCATTTCCCATTAAACCTAAGGTGAAAAAAAATAGTATATTATGAACAAATTTGTTAATTTCACCTATATATTCGTAACAAATTTGAGAAAAAAACTTTTAAATAACAGTTATTCGACCGTTAGGGGACTTTGTACTAATCCTGTATTTGTTATAATTAGATTGTTTGTTAAGCAAACATCAATCAGCTTTTTCCCGTTATTATTCCTCAAATGTGTTCCAATCGATTCTCCGGTCTTTCATTCTTTACTACTAATTTGCTTTTTTTACCAGTAATGCTTCTCATATTTCATGTTCCAATTTTCTACGTCTTTTCTTTTATCAATTTGTGTATTTGCTTTAAATTTGTTTTCTTATAATTCATCTTTGTCGTTGTCATTGTCTCCACACTTTCTTTTCACTGTTAGTTTTTTTTTTGTAGGAATCTTCCCGGTCCTTTTGTCTAACCGCTCCGTCATGATTTTTATCCGACCTTATATCCACGCTTTTTAGTTTGTATGTTCGAATTGTTGATTCTGTTTTTCTGTCCTTATAATTTATAAAACAAGCCGGAAGCCTTGTTTGGAACAGATCGAAAAGAAGGAAACTGGATTTAATTGAAGGGAACAGAACACAAGGAAGTAAATAAGTTTTAAAATGTGCGTGGCGACTTATTTTATTCTTATCGCTTGTCCCTTCCTTACGTTTCCAATTACATTATTCGCTTTCGATCCCGTGTGCGCTAAGCTTACGAGGACTCGGAGCTTAGCCAAATGGAACTTTTTGAAAATTAGATTTCTGATAACGTCGCGAGGATGAGTGGGTTCGGCGGATAATCAATTGTGGGTGTTAACGTCTTCAAGCCGTTCACCGACTTCATCTTCCCGTTTCGTTAAACTCGAAAGCGATGAAACATTTTAATTGCAGAACACGCATTTATTATAATTATGCAGGAGCAAATTTTGGTGCGGGATTAGCGCGGAAAATGCGAAACGAATTCGAAGGTGGAAGACGGGTAAAAGCCGTTTCGGTGCATCTGGTAAAATATTAACTTTCATCATTAGCGGGCAAAGTATGCGCCGCTACCTACAACAGTAGCATTTTCCATTAGCAGTCCTATTTATCTTCGCATCCCTTTAACATGACGTCAGGAGCGAAAAACCCGTCCGCGAACAAAGCCGAGCTCGGCAAAGAATCGTCAGGATCTCCCATCGTCCGCAGCGATTCCCGATGTTAAATTCTTGGCAGATATTGATTTCGGGGGCGAAAAAACCGAAACTTACCGGCTTTCGGCTCCTCCATGTAGAAGACAACGTCGGAATCGGACTCGCACCTGGAGGGGGCGACTGCTTGGACGGGGGGGTCCCCCTGGGGGGTACCTGGTGCCTCCATGCGATTCCGCGATTTCCGACGTTTCAAAACGGACGCTTTTTTAGCCACCTGCAACATCAGGGACTGACCCAACCCATGGAGACTTAACACCGAGACACCAAACACTGCATCTAGAACTAGCCTAAGAAAACGGTACGCAGAAATCCGCCACCAGATTCAACTTTCAGCTGCTCATTTACATGCGAAAGGAAATTTAGTGCCGGATTTTTTCGTTTCTCATTTTTTTCAGCTGAATTATTAACCGTATGAATTATTCAGTCGCTGACTATTGACGACGCATGAAATATGTAAAAATTTTAAATATTTATTTGTGATTTGTTATGCATACAGAGTGATTTTTGTAGACCGTTCATTAAAAGTTTTTCAACTTAACATTGAGATAAAAATATGACGCATTAGTCGGATTTTTTAAATTAAAGCAAAATATGTGCATGGTTCCGGTTTAATCGGAAATGAAAGCAACTTTCTTAGTTTAAACAATACCCTGTATTTTTTATTTCATATTCTTGTTAGACTTTTTATTCTGATTCTTGTATCCTTGAGTTGTCGATACATTACTTTGACAGTCTAGGAATTATGAATTTTTTTATCTTTGAAATGTCAATTTCATGACATTACTCTAAAAATTATAATGGGAAAACGGTTTGGACCTAGCGAAACTTGCGGCATCAAAAGTAGAAAGTTAGAACCAACGTTCGATTTCACTTGATTGAGAAAAAACTGTATCATTGCCACTTTGACCATAAATTTATATGGCGGACTGAAAATGACAAAATCTACATTTTTTCAAATGGCAGCACCCAATTTGGATACCACAAATCGGTAGAGAAGCAAATTTTAGATGAAGTCACAATTCATTTTCCTATACCTATACCTTTGATTATTTTCCAGATATTCAAAATTTTTTAAGAAAAAAAAGTTTTTAATGGATTTGATGACAAGGCCATGAAAAAAAAAGAAAATCGTACCAAAGGATTATTGTAGGGACTGTCAATCATTTGGCATTTGCATTTTGACAAAAAAACTAATAAAAAACTATAAGTCTTCAGAAATTCAGAAAAAAGCTTTATTGAAAAATAAACTACTTATTTCTACAAAGACAAAATCCTACAAATTGCGGCTATTGTAGACACCCCTCTGATAAAATTTTGTCCGTGCAGATAATACGTTTTATTAAACCTTTCTTTTCTTACATTTTCACTAACATATCCTCACAAAACTGTATACTACGAGGATAATCTATCGGACGTAGTTTCTGGAGCCCAATGACCGAAAATGGGTGTAACCCATGTGAGCTTGGTATTTTTTTGTATGATGAAATAAGATGGTCCCAAATCCATAGAATCGGTTCTGAAAAGCACGAGGACATGCTTCGAAATACCCTAATACATTTATTTCGTTATCTGCATCTCCAGGTACAGTTTTTTTTGTGAATTGGACGAACAACTTGTCCGAAGATGAAAAAGTTGCTCTTGATCCGTGATAATTTTTTTCGTGCCATTCTTAGTAGTCCAGGATATTTTACACTAAACGCCCGAACACTTCTTTCGATTATTATTACACACTGGCAAACAAATCGAAAATAACTTAATGTGGATAATTTTCCTTGATAAGAAATAACTGTAGACGTGCAAAATGATTGAAAATCACCACAACAACCCTTAAGTACGATTTTCTTTTGTTCTTTCATGACGTACTCATCGAAACCCTTTGAAAACATTTTCTTATTTAAAAATGTTGAATAACTGGGAAAGCATCAAAGATAGGTATAGGGAATTGAATTGTGACTTCCTCTAAAATTTATTTCTCTATAGACTTCCGGTATGCAAATTGTGTGCTGCCATTTGAAAAAATGGAGATTAAGTCATTTTGACTCTACCATATTTAACAATTCCCATAGCGGCAATGTCACAATTTTCTTCATAATCAAATCACATTGAAAGTTGATACAATTTTTTTCTCAACCAAGTGAAATCAAAAGTTGGTTCTAACTTTTATGCATTTGATGCCCCAAGTTGCGCTACTTAGGTCTAAACCGTTTTCCCATTCTAATTTTTAGAGTAATGTTATGAAATTGACATTTCAAACAAAAAAATTCATAATTCCTAAATTGTCAGAGACAAGTATCGACAACTTATGAATATGAAATTAAAAAATACATTTAAACTAAGAAAGTTTTTTTAATTTCCGGTTAAACTGGAACAATGTCCATACTTTGTTTTAATTGACAAAAACCGACTAATGCGGAGTGCCAAATTTGAGATCACTATCTCAATGGTAATTTGAAAAACTTTTAATAAACGGGCTACAAAAATCACCCTGTATTTTCGTGTGGTTAATTTTGCTTCGCAATTGCCATGCAATATTCACAGCTTTTAGTTGTGCTCGTGCGTTTGTCATGATTTTAACATTTAAAGCAGGCTCCAGCTTGGGTTAGTCTTTATCCTCCAATTGGCAATCGCTCTACAGTAGCTTACGTCTAATTTCACTCCTAGCATGCCCAGCAAAACGTGACCAAAATTTGTGTCCAAAGTGTCATTTAGCCAACAAACTAAAATTTGCACTCGGCGATACAACCCATTTCGTCCGTTCTTTCTGCTGTGGCTTTTCACGCAGTTTATGCCAACATTACGGAATCGCGACGACGTTTACCCTCGTAGTCGAGGGCCCTCCGGTTTAGTGGTTCATTAAAGAGAAAAACTCTCACCTTGGAAAGAGGGATGTTGCAATTGGTGCCGCTCCCGCTGGAAGAGTTGTTGGCGGTACTGCCGTTGGTGTCCTTGAGGTAAACCTGCCACGTCGCCCTCGAGTTGAAGCTCTTGTCGGCGGCGAAACACCGCCACAAGCATTGGATGAGCATGGCGGCGGCTGGAATCTGCCGATTGAAGTGTTTCTGGCGCTGCTTTTGCTGCACCTTGAGGGCGAATCCAGAGCCCAAAATACCCTGCACCGCAAATACAACTAAATACTCGTACCGACAATGTTAAGGGATAAAGACGTTCCTCAGCTGACGTTTGGATCGAAATATACAGAGTGTCCAAGAAATAATGACATTAATTTTAACCACCTTGAGGGCAATCCAAAGCCCAAAATACCCCGCACTGCAAATACAACTAAATACTCATACCGACAATGTTAAGGTATAAAGACGTTCCTCAGTTGAAGTTTGGATCGAAATATACAAGCTGTCCAAGAAATAATGGCATTAATTTTATCCAGTAGTAGAACTCGTCAAAGCAAACGCCTTTTCTATGTACCCTACCTGAAATTGACGATTTGCCTATGGATTTGATAAACCAGTGATTTACAATTTGAATTTCAAATTAAAATACAATATTAAAATAATAGCAACGGTCAAATTAATGAGTTGCTGCGTCGAAAGAACCAAAAGTAAGTAAAGAGAAAGTAGTATTTTTTTGTTATGTGCTTAATGGCGTTTAACATGGAGCATTATGACCCAATACAAAATATAAGTCAGCTTTTCCAACAATTTTAACTTATTAACCAAAACCTGTACCTAGAACAAAAATTATTAAGACAAGTTGTTGGGTTTGTTGACTGGTTAAAACTACTGCCATTATTTCTGGGGCAGCCTGTATATTATCGAATAAAGGTGTTTAAAATTTTGACCGAAATCTCTTATAATTGAAAAAAGGAGTATTTCTACGTAAATACCAAAATTTTACTATTTCTTGCTTGTAGAAAAACTTTAGAGTGTAGAAATAAACCCAGGCTTGGGAGACTTCAACGATTTTATGAAAACAGTGGTGACAATAGAAGAGAGGCCCATCCGCTATTAGGAGGCAAACACACAATAAATAGGTATATCTTAGGAAAAGTCAGGGATAAGAAATAAATGAGAAATCTATATCAAGGAATGCAGAATGAAACAACAGAATACCAAGCCCACAGTTGAAGAAGACATACTGAGTAGAAATTTGGGCCAGTTAAATCGAGAAGATAAACAGAGAGAAAATAAAATAAATTATCATAGAACAAATTCCCCGAAATGATGAGCAGATTTGAGAAATTATCCGAAAGATAAAAAAATAACAAGCATCCATCGAATAATCGCAGAGCTACATAAATATGAAGGACTAAAGTAAATCGGCCACACACAGAAACTACTAAGAAACATATGAGAAAAAAATTACCAAAGAACATGAAGAAAGCTAACCTGAGAGGAGATCGAAAACGAGAGCTATTGATTTGAATATATTAGAGTACATATTTAAATCAATCATTTGATTAATAGAGTTTTTTGAGTATTGTTATTTTGAGGTTTTAATTTAATTCCATAGTTTAAGCAAAATACTTGTGCTTGTTGCGAGGCACAATAAATGCTTATTTATTTATTTATTTCTTTTAATGGAAAAAATCCCAACACTTGTTCATCTACGAGTACATAATGAGCTAAATGCACACTGATTAAGAAAACTGACACAAATTTAAAAAAAAGACAAACAAAAAATGATTTAACGTTAAGATTAAAAAAATATCACTTTTCTAGTAGATAACTTTGTGAACTACCCCCGTAACAAAATCACATGAACAAAGCCATATTCAGCAGCCCAATTACAATTGCCAGGAGAAGAAAGAACAATTAACAATGTGCGTCCATCTGTTTCAAGTCCTACTGAGAGCTTTAAATCGTCAATCCAAGTTACAGTAAATTAAGTTAATACTCATGTTATCGCTGGAAATTTCTAAAACTATCAGTCTTGGTTATCCATCTTATTGAAACATTAAATGCAGAGTTTCCGAAGACCTTGCTACCTTTGTGTTTTAGAGAAGTCAAGAGGGAATATATTGCATAAAAGATTCACTCAAATGCAGGAAAACAGCTATAAGAGTTTTTAGAAGCTGTTAATTGGAAGTGAATGATTTGAATAGGAAACTCGTAAGCTTCTAGTATTCACTTCCAAATATTCTTCATACAATTTATGACGTATTTGATTTGACAATAACCAGACTGGATTAAAGAGAACAGAGAGTTGACAGAATATTTGGAAAGCATTTAAAAGCCGAGGGAAAAAATGAATGTTCCGATAATTTGATGGAATTTTATAGAACAATATCAAAGTTACTCGTGTTATCGAATAATGCAGTGTTTCAACATTCAACCAAAATCTCTAAAAAATGAGGATATATTTATCCATAAATTTTAAAATTTCTTTTTTGAAGAAAAACTCATACAGAAAAATCGGAGGCCCTAAAACCAAGCTCTTAATTTTTGCAGTGTAATTTGTTGTTAATTTTGTGTACAGTGTAGATCGTTGACATTGATAAATCATGATATGTGATAGACCTAACACTGGCGATGGAATTTGTTATAACAAAACAAAAAGTTTTTTTCCAGATTTCTACACTGTACCGAATTTCAAAGCCCTTTCAGGGCCTACGCAGCTTCATTTCATTTTTGTACGCACATTATTAGTAAACATGTTTTGGTGAAAGTTTGGAGATACTTATTGCTAAGATGCTTTTTTTGATGCACTATTATTGCTAAAAAAGGCTACGGCGCTGGTGGAAATTATGGAAGCAATGCAAACTTTGCTTTCTGTCATACTTTTTTCTGATTCTATTCCTAGTAAAAGTAGTCAAAATTTTTTCCCACCCTCATAAATTTTGTGCGAGTGGAGTTTATAAAGTTATCTACGAGGCATGAAGGCAGCGAGTCAGGGAACAAACAAAATTATATTTTTCTATATTATGATCTTTGAACGCTTACACACTTCCTCCAATAGAGGAGGAAAAATTCCCCGGAAAATAAAAATTCTTAGTTGGCACTGGCACTCGTTAGAAGACAAGGAAGGGATAAACAATATTTAAAACATTTATTGGCACAAAAATTTGGAGATAAATGGGAAGAAGACCTGACCTGACCTGACCTGAAAACAACCCAAAACGGCGAAGACAACCAAGACGATATCGAAAACGAGTGCTATTCACTTGAAGATTTGAACCAAACATTTAATTAATAAAGAGATTTTTGAGTATTGTGTTTTGCTGCGTTTTAATTTATTTCCATAGTTTGAGCAAAATGAAATTAATCAAGTTATTTTCATAGTTTGAGCAAAATGAAATGAATCAATTTATTTTCATAGTTTGAGCAAAATGAAATAAATCAACTAATTTTCATAGTTTGAGCAAAATAATACCCAATTACAAATGCAAGAGGAAGTATAATAGAACAACTAACAACGCGCGTCCGTGTGTTTCTAATCCTAAGTACTTTAAATCGTTAATCCACGTTACAGAAAATTTTCGACAAACTAAATTAACAGAATGTGGAGTTGAAGCATGTCATTGCCGGAAATTTGCCGTCATTTTACGAAACTTTGTTTTCCAACGTTTGAAACATTTAACGCAAAAATCCAGAAGAACTTATTACCTGTGTGTTTTAGCTATGTCAATAAAAATTCACTCAAAAGCAAATAAATAGTTATAAAAGTTTTTAGAAACAGTTATACATATTGGAAGCCAATAAGTACTAAAAAAGTCGGAAAGCTTCTAATATTTTTGAACACTTTGAAATTTGTTTATACAGTTTATCACGTATCCGATTTGGCAAAAACCAGACTGGATTAAAGAGAACAAAGAGTTTACAGATCATTTCAAAGCCGCGGGAGTGAATGAATGTTGCTAATGTTAATTTTAATAATTTGATGGATGTTCACAGAGTTGTTAAAATATTAAAATTAAGAACAGAAGCCACATGTTATGGCAGTTAATAGCGTATTAACTATATGTATGGATTAATTTACTATCAAAATATGTTAAATTAGTGTACGTGGTCTAAAGTTATGAAGAGTGTCAAAAATAGACGAAAAATATTTACTTGAACGTCTTGAAAATGATATAAAGATGAAATAAAATCACTAAAACAGGTTGAATTGGAGAATGTTTAATGCAGCTATTTAGAAGTCCAAGAAAAAGCTACTCACTCTAAAAATTTAAATATCAATTTGTGTTGCGAAATATGCTTCCGATGCTCTTTCCGAAGAAGTCCAGTTTTATAAAACTGTGGCCATTAATATTTGTGGCATCGTTTTTTCGCAACACAGTGTATGAAAGTTGTAGTAAAGCGGACAAAAAATTAATTAATCGACAAGGGTTAGCACCCAAAATCACGACGCCGAAATCCATTCGGTTCAAACACGTGTCATTGCTAATGAAGATTGATGCCCAATTATAACGCGGCGCGAAACGATAACGCAAAAATAAAACTAAAACCGGACGACTCCTCGACGCTAATAATGTTTACTCACGGCTGGAAGCGCGAAGAACGATATGGCAAAGACGCTGAAACACGACGCCACAATCTTCCCCATCCACGTCCTCGGCACGGTGTCTCCGTAGCCGATCGTCGTGACGGTGATGACGCCCCACCAGAGGGCGTCCGCGTAGCTGGAGAAATCACCGGTGTTTTTTCCATCGGCACCCACCGCGTCTTTCTCCGCCAAATAAACGAAGTAACTGCTGAAGATTAGGCCCAGGAAACCGATGTATAGAGTCGTTATTAGTTCCTGCACGCACGCACGCAACATTTCTTTAGATTCTTAGGCTGACGGTGACGCTAGAAGAACTCACTTGTCGATGTATGAACACTACGGAGCCCAGGAGCCTCCACGTGCCCCCCTGGCGATCCACGTGCAGCATCCTCAAGATCTGCAGGAAGCGGATGCCTCGGATTGCGGACGTGGCGAAGACTTGTCCGTTTGAGCCCAGCGTGAGGACCACTATCGATGCTACCACTACGATTAAGTCTGCAAAAAACAGACAAACAATTTTGTAGCATGTTCGTACGTTTTGATTTTGATTTTTAACACTGAAAATGTATAATGTTTCAGAAAGATGGCAATTTCAGATTTTAGGTCACAGTGGGAAATTTCGCGGTTTTTGCAACTTTTTCTAAGTTCTACCTAATCTAGCTGGATGTTTTTGGTGTCATTCTAAAGATTTCGTCAAATGCTATCTTTTGGGCGTTTTCGGTAGGATGTAAGCAGTTTAAGAGCGGAAATACAAGGGTTAAAACAATTTCTTGAACATCAAACTGTTCGAACCGGTTACATCGCATACTTTTTGAAAGACTCATATGTGAGATTGGGCTTGTTAGAAAGAGGATAAATCAGCGCTATTTATTGATGGGCTGTTGGGAGTCTATGGTCTAGAGTGGTGGAGTTACAAACGTGTAAAGTTGAGGAAGTGTTTTGAATTTGCAGAGTAAGTTTGTACGGACAATAACTTGTTTATTATCACTGTAAAAGGTATAGTGTAAGCAAATGAAATGTTCCTTGATGAATGTACAAAGTTTTATACTTGAAACTTATTTTGATATTTTTAACGATTAGCGAAATAATTGAATACATAGTTGTAAATGTAGAAGATTTAGCGAGCGGGTCAGGTCGGCAATGAATAATTGCACACCGAACATGCGCACTTGGTAAATTACAAACAGGAATCTGTAAAATTGTATATTGTGTTAGATACCTATACCTACTATGTTTGCGATAGTGAAAGTAAGTGATACTTGTATTTTTTAATGGTAATGCAATCCTGCCATAAATAATTAATACATATATTACATAAAAGACAAACGGTAAAACCACATCCGATCATTTCTTCAGGGTAATATATCTAAACGGTTGAACCCACAATTGTATATTCTATATTATGCAGTATTTTAAAGCATAAATGTTAGAGTAATCAATGAAAAAATCAAGACGACGTGTGTGTCTGTGATACATGGTTTTGAATATTTTCATATTGCGGTTGTTTTTCTAAAATAACTGATACTTGTCAATTTATATCCCTTAAAATAAGCCGAGTGTTCTTTTGGCGTATAAAACTCCCGCGATCTCTAACGCTAATAATAAAAGTACTGCAAATCAAGAAGTGATTTTCTTCTCTTAAGAAATAAAAAAAATATTGCCAAGGTTTACTGTTGAATTAAAAAAGAAAAATTTGATTTTTTACATTACAATACGATGAAAATAAATCTGGCATGTCTAGAGCAAATAGTGAAAGTTACCTAATGGAACGCATCACAATGACATCGTGACGTACTTTTACCAGCATAGAATTACAGAGTTGCCAAATTGAGCATGCAATTTTTTGCTAATAACTAAAAAGAATAGGACGAAAAGGGAAAAGATGAGAGTGGTAGCACGAAAGAGGGCGACAACATTTGAGAAGCTGATAAGCTGAAGGACTTAGTGCGAACTGTTGCAGGAATGTCTGAGAGAGAAAAAGAAAGAAGGAGAAAATGATAGAACGAATGAAAGGGCAAAGTACTATGAAAGGAATTGGTACAGCTCAGGAGAAGCGATGAGAAAGAGAGAACGAGGGGTGAGATTAAGAAAAAGACTGAGAGAGAAAGAGAGAAATAGGGATATAGAGAGACAAGAGAGAAAAGAGTGAATAAAAGAGTCCAGGTATAATAGCAAGAATAAGGAAATAATAACCAAAGAACTACCAAAATACCTGGACAGAGAAAATGTAAAAGTGAGAACAATGACTGCAAGATTCTGGTGCGGGAATGAAGAGAGAGAATGCAAGTTCTGGTTGGGCGAGGATGCAGAATATGTAGAGAAAGACGAAAGACAGAACACCTAATGAATGAATGTGAGAGTTTAAGACAGAAAGAAAGAAGGAGAAATGAGGTACTGAATGAGGATGGAAGGGAACTAGAATGGATGAGAAGAGTTGTGAGAGAGAGAAAGAGGGGGGAGAGTGCGTAAAAGAAGTAAAGAAGAAGGGATTGATCTGTGTTAGAAGAAATTTATATTAAGTTGATGTTATACCTATGTAAGATGTTGTAGGAGTCTTAAGGCAGAAAGGCAAATAAAACGATTTATTAATTACAGAGTTGCCAAATTGAGCATGCAATTTTTTGCTAATAACTTAAAAGAATAGAGCAATTAGTTTTTTCACTATTTTTTCCCGACTCACTGAAGACTCCCCTACAAGTAGGTACTGCACATGTGGTAGAGTATATTCAAGGAATATACTCTGGTAAGTTGCGTTATATTCGTAGATGTGTTAGGAAAGGTGCAAAAACGGGTGTAGAAATTCAGAGTTTCGTTTGTGTGTAATTTTTATCATTGTCTTCAGGTGTGAATACATCAAGATTTAATTTGTCTTAATGTTGAATAATCTCTGTTATCTTTTGAAATTATTCATGCCAGTGTCATTTGTGGACATGGATTTTTCGTAGACGGAGAACAAGAAAATATAAGCATAAAGTTGCAAATTTTGATAGTGTTTCTGCAAAATCTCTTGAATCAGCGCAGAAATCGTAAATACGTCGAAGATTACGTGAACTACGCAAACTAAATGCAGGCGCTCAGTGGACATGGACATCCAATGAGCGTTCAGACAGCTTATATTTCTGGCAGGGTTGAAATTTTAAATTGAAATGCCAACGGAACTCCTCATTCTGCATTTGTGCATTTATTAATTTTATCTATATTTTATTTTTACTTTTGATTACATGTTGTGTAAACATCTCTTGTCGTTTCTAAATTGCTTTTCATGAACAATTTATAATTATTATATTATTATTAGTATAATAAATTTTAAATTACGAAGAGGGCATAAGCCGAAGTTAGTATCCGAAAGCTTTAGTAGAATTCGGGTCAAGTCGGGTTTGGCGCGAAAAGCATATATGTATGTAATAAAAGTTTATTTTTCCATAAAACATAAATGTGGCTCTTGTTAAATTTTTAGATATTGCGAAATTTTGCCAGGTTTAAAAATCAGTCAAGTTCATTTTCAATGCTATATATGCAACTTCTGTAAATTTTTTGTGCTTGGAGTCTCACCGATGATGCAGATGGGTTTGCGAACGAAGCGCAGCCTCCCCCAGAAGCCCATATATTTGGATCGACATCCCGCCGACCACAACCGCACCAAATACTCCACTCCGAAGAAGAGGACCAGACAGATTTCCTGCAGGCAGAGATTTATTAATGCACCCTCACTGTTTACAAACTGGCGGCGCAGCTTGTGTAAATATCTATTATCGCGAACTTTATCGTCACTCACCATCCAGAAGAGGGTCTCGTTGGCGAAGTTCTGGTAGGTGTCGATCGTCGACAAAACGCTGAATATTAGACATACGAGGACTAACATAAATCTGCAAGGAGAAGTCGGAGTTAGTGGAGAGTCACTTTGGCGTGTCAAGAAAACGCCGCAGTTGGAGGCATATAAATCCTGCGGTTTGGGTCTCTCGGTGGAAACATTAGGAATTGAACGAAGGGATCTTGAGCGAGTCTTCCGCACGCAAACATTTATCTTCGGTGTTTGACGCCGTTAATTAAAAATTGAACGGGGACGGGGATTAAAAGGGGTAATTGCTGTTAGGGAAGTTGGGGTGATGTCGGCTTCATTAACCGCACGCACATTTTTTTACAGATTAGGAACGGAAGTAATCATAAAACCGACACATAAATATTGCGTTACAACCTAAGCTAAACTACATCAGAATATAACTCGTTTAGCGTTAGCGAACCCGAGGGAAAAACAAAGGAGTTAAGCCTAAACACTTTCATGAATTAAGAAGAGTTAAATTTAAATATTTTACAAGGATCTAAGAAAAGAAAAACTGAGTATAACAAAATTAAAACAAGCACCGGTGACTTGTTCGAGTCTTATTCAGTTCCATTTCATTCCATTCCGTTCCATTCAGTGAAGACGATAATACAGAGCTTAAAAATAATAATAATAATAAGTAAATGAAAAAGAAAATGACTGAAGTTGAAATTAATAAAATAATTTCACAGAAACAATTAAATATTCAAAAGCAGAAAAATTATTTCCACGTGAATTCAGCAGGCAGAAGAAAATGATATTCTTTATAAAGACATATTATTATTAAAGAAAATTCACAGAATGAATAACGATCTTGAAGATGACAATTTAATTGATGAAAACTTAGCAGCAGTAACAGGAGAAGGAAATGAAACAGAAAATGATCCTGAAGTTGAAATTGATAATTCCACAGACCCAGTTAAACATTTAGAAGCAGAAAAATGTTATCCACATGTATTCAGCAAGCAAAAAAATTAGCTAAATAAAGATATATTATTACTAAAAAAAATCCTACAAGAATCTAGAGACCGTTTTGTTAAGATAATTTTACAAAAAAAAATTTTTGAAAACACTTTTTTAAAACTAACAAAACAAAAGTAAAAAAACACATTTTATTTATTAATAAAACATTATTGTGCATTATAAACTGTGCCTAACTTTTTTATAATGCATATAATGATAGACCCTCACTACAAAAACTAAACAACAAAAATTGAGTTTTAATAATTATTTTATTGGTTATAGTTATTTTTGTTTTAAATTTGGAGACAAAAATAAAGAATTCTTTTTTAAAATGACTGAAAATAAATACTTCGTCTAGTATTAGTTTATTGTCTGTCAAAAGTTTCGTAAACTTTTATCAATTTAATTCTGGAGAAAAACAAATTCAAAGAGCTCGGCAATTAAACATAAATAGAGGTATTATGTCAAAAACAATTAACTTGCATTTTTCAATTGAAAACCAGACAGAAAGAAAAGAGACAGTTTAAACATTTTCTGCATATTTGGTTGGTAGTGTAACAAAAAAAAAATGTTTTTATGGCCAACTTATAAAAAATTGCGAAATAAAAATAAATTATTCATTTTTTCAGAAATTTTCAGAACTATCATATAAATTGAATACCTATGTATATTTTTGGAATCAGAAAATCAGAGTATTTCACAATACTATTGTTTATATTTAAAAAACACATTGGAATTACTACATTAAATAAACAGCCTGAAATTAAATTTGATTAAATCGTTGCGTTCTACCTAAAAATGTGTCCCTGTCCCTGTCAACGTTTGCTTATATTTTAAAAATGCGAGATGATAGTGAGATGAGGTTTTCACCAAAATATGTTTTTGAAAAATTAAGTTCGAAAATGTGCCATCGATTTTTAAAGAGTTCATTACTTTCCGTGATCTCCTATGTGGCCATCAAGAATGAATCACCCTGTACATGTAAATAAAAAAATTGAAAAACAAGTGCAAAATTGAAAATCCAGTTATTGGAGGGAGGGCATTTAGTAGCAGCATAAAAATTATAATTTGCTAATGCGGACAATTTTGCTAATCCGGGCCCCCAAAAACTATATATCTTTACGAATTGTCAATGCTCTATTGCAATATGTCGTATGTAATGTAATAGGTCGTGGTGAATTTGGAGAAGTTGTGGTGGTAAAATTACGGAAAATGCTTTATTAATTGAGTGATTGACCCAAACGAAAGACAAAGCACCTCTAGCTGGGTTAAATAAACAAAATGTTTATAACATGGTCACATGATAATGATAGAAAACTAAATAGTTTCTAGTTGTACACAGAAATTAAACAAGCAGCAGCTTCGGTTTCCATTTTTTAAATTCTATATTAATGGCATATTTGCTGTTCCGGTCCAGATATTTCCAGGCAAACCTTTTAGACGGATCCCAAAATAAATTCAAATCAGAGCGAACATTTTATGTGCAAAATTGGTAGGTTTCCCGTGTCTCGTAAGCCCAACCGCTCGTTTAACGATTTTCTTTGTTGTGTATAGAATCGGCTGAAAGGTAAAATTGAAAACAGAGTCCATTTGTGTCGCAAGCAATCATATCGATTAAGCGTTTCAGTAGTGTGAATATAGTAAATTTGGTACGACTGCTCCGTTCCGCCACTAAATGCGAAAATACTTTCCACTGCGCGAAATTTACGACCCGAGAGGATTATAAGCGAAATTCCTTTTAAACTTGATGGAAAAGGTCGATTTATAACATTTTTACAACCGCGCGATCGATTGTGGCCGAAATTTTGTGCACACCTGTTGACTTGCATTGGACAAGATTTCAGCCTGAAATATGGGCAATCAACTGACTTCCAGCTTTGATTGCCCAAATTGCAGCATGCGGCGACGATGATTTATGAGCTGTCATTATATTAATGGACACAAAAAGCAATAGCAAGTCAAGGTTCGGTTCGATTTTCAATATTGTCCCAACACGGGCAAACTGTTTGTACTTTCGAGGCAAGTCCGTAAACAACGATATGTCTACTATTGATTTGGGGTAGCCGCCCCGGGGTGCTACCACAGAATCATCAGGGAGTCGTATATTAGTACCAAACTCAGTTTTAGGATTATAAAATCCAACATTGTTTAACTGTTGAGTATATCAGGGTGACTTTTCGCTACTATTATGCATGGATGCATGCTTGATAACTGCAAACAATAGTCGCTTAATCAGCCCGGAGCGACAACAACACCAGACCGACCCTCTTTATCATGCTTTTGCCCATCCATTTCTCGCGAGACAGATCCTCCAACTCGCCTTCCCCGAAATGATAAACTGTTGCATCCGCCACAAAAATTTCTAACGCAACACATCGCTAATTAATTTCCGGCAAGCTAAAAGCGCGCACATCCACGTATCGATTACGTGGAGTGCACTAAACACACCTCCCTTTCTTCTTTCAAGTGCATTAGAAGACAGCAGCTCTTATCCGGGTGCAAGGCCGCTCCAGATTTGCATAAAATCGCGATTTCGGCAAAACATGCCATTTTCGCATTACGGAGGCAACTGTCCAGGAAGCGAAAAGGTCGCGTGACTTTGCCGATTTGTGGCGGAGAAGTCAAAGATTTCGGAGAAATTGTCTCGGGAGTTTAGAGTGTCAAGGCTGCCACTGCTATAAATAGAACTAATTGGAAATGCACTGGACTATTTGTGAATAATAAAACAGTTACTATCGCTAACGATTTAAAAAAATGATAATGCTTTGTACAAAATTGTGCCGCACGCACGGGTAAATGAGTTTGAGGCGTTGTAAAAAACATATTCAATTGAAAGTCATTTTGCAAGACCAAATAGTTTTCAACAGTGCGTTGTCTGTAATTTTATTGTCCCAAATTTGCAGGTTTTATCGATCTGACAGAAAATAAGCAAACCGAACCAAAATCTGTAATTGAAAAATGGTGGAGGCGCCGGGCTAGTCATTTTATTTTATATATGTATCACATTTTGTTCATAATAATATGTGCACCTCTGTAATAAAATTAAGCACACCAAAAAACAACAAATATATTTTAGTTTAAACGGGGCATCACAAAATTCCCGGCATCAAGAATATTTATTAAATGAGTCAATTTTTTAGGAATGGAAAAATTATTTGAATAAAATAAGGATTTTAGTTTTTGAGTTTGTTTTGTTGTACATGTTAATAAATGCTTTTGTTTTGGTCTTTTAATAAATTGTATGTAATAAATATTATATTTTTTAAATTATATTTACCTAATTACGCAAATCAAAAAATGGTGGAGGCGCCGGGTTAGTCATTTCTATCTTTATTAAATAAAATATTTTGTTAATAATAAGTTGTACACTTCTGTGAATTAAAATTAAGGTTTTGGGTTTGTTTTGTTGTACATATTACCTAATAAATGCTTTTGTTTTGGTCTTTTAATAAATTGTGTGTTATAAATTTTGTATTTTTTAAATTATATTTACCAAATTACGCAAATCAAAAAATGGTTAAGGCGCCGGGCTAGTCATTTCTATCATTATTAATTAAAATTTTTGTTAATAATAAGTTGTACACTTCTGTGGAATAAAATTAAGCGCACCAAAACACACCAAATATATTTTAGTTTAAACGGGGCATTACAAAATTCCCAACATAAAGAATATTTATTAAATGAGTTAATTTTTTTAGGAATGTCAAAATTACTTGAAGAAAATAATGATTTCGGTTTTTTAGCTTGTTTTGTTGTATTTATTAATAAATGCTTCGGTTTTGGTCTTTTAAGAGCGCACCCTAGCACTAGCAAAAAAATTCCTCTTCTTTTTGTTAATGTATATCGAAATAAAAAACGGTTTTTACTCATACAATTTGTGATTGTTTTCTTAATCACGCTTACCTGTACATAAATTATTTTAATTTTAAAATGAATTTTTTTTTGCTAAAAAAATATTTGGCGCAAAAATTTGAGCAAGCGTGATTTACAGGAAAATTTTAAATGAAATTACACGAATTATGTTAATTTTAAATACATAGGTCTGGATAATTTGCTTAAAATGCATTCAGTGCGTGAGAGGATCTATGTACAGTACTATAATAATAACCACGTGCTCTGGAGCTGGAAATGAAATACATATTTATTATATTATATGTTTTAAATTATGTTTACCAAAAATGGTGGAGACGCCGGACTCTTTTTTCTATGTTTACTAGATATCACATTTTATTAATAATAAATTGTAAACTTTTTTGCAATAAATTAAGCGCATCAAATAGTTTAAACTCAACTCCCAGCAACAAAAATATTTATGTAAATCAGTTAATTTTATTAGGAATGTCAAAATTATTGTAAAAAAGTTATGCTTTTGGTTTTCAAGTTTATTTTGTGGTATTAATTAATAAATGCTTTTGCTTGGGTCTTTTAATAAAGGTGTTATGCTTATTATATTATTTATATTCTATTAACCAAACTGCGCTAATTTTTTATATTGTAGGTATGTATTCATTTACTAACAACGGTGGTATTAATCGGGTTTGTTGACCGTGTTCCATGCGAAGTTCCATGAGGGGGGGTGTAGTGAGCGCCCCGAGAGGCTAACTCAGCAAGTGATCCCCATGAATCTCTGCCAAACGTTTCGTCCACAGCTGCGGTGGACATCTTCAGTGGCGGTGTGGTCGTGGTCGAAGTACTCTCCCAGCTGTCACAGTCGCGACTGTGACAGCTGGGAGAGTACTTCGACCACGACCACACCGCCACTGAAGATGTCCACCGCAGCTGTGGACGAAACGTTTGGCAGAGATTCATGGGGATCACTTGCTGAGTTAGCCTCTCGGGGCGCTCACTACACCCCCCCTCATGGAACTTCGCATGGAACACGGTCAACAAACCCGATTAATACCACCGTTGTTGACAACACCGACCGTGAAAGCCTACACACTTTTATATTCATTTACTAGTTTGAAAACGATCTGGTTTGGTGTTTTTAAATGTTTTATCAATTATCTACCATATACTCCTATTATACAATTAAAATATTTTAAAAAATAGTCAAAATAATTGTGCATAATTTTATTTTACAGAAGTGTACACCTCATGTGATAATAGTTAGTGCATTATTTTAAAATCTCATTTTACCAGCTTTTTATATTGATTATTGATCTGTGAGAAAATACAAACGTTAGAAAAAATTGTGGAAGCGTCTGTGAGAAAATCCAAACGTTAGAAAAAATTGTGGAAGCGTCTGGTTAGTCATTTTTAGCTAGAATAGATATCAGATACCGCTTATCATAAAAAATGCAACGCTAACAACAATCAATATATTTTAATGGGACTTGTCTAAGGAACTAATAATAAACAAAGTGGAACAAAAATATGAATTAATGGACGTAACTTTGTAATTTGAGAAGTTATTAAAAATGTTTAATAAATGCAAAAGTTGTTTGGTTTATGATCATGCATGATGTGTTCTACTTAGTTTGGCCCTATCTTCTCTTGTTTTGCTGCTATGACAATCAACTTTGTTTTTTTAAACGGTACCTAATAAGTTTTTGTAATTTTGAATCAACCTTATTTTTTCTGTTTTGTAGTGCAATTTTACCATTATACAGAAAAAACAAAAAAATGATTTAGTAAGAAAACACAATCAGCTTATAGTTTACAAATTGTCAAGTGGCTGGTGGTCCCTGGTTTGTAGTTTCAATTGCAGTTAGTTTACTTAAAAACCTGTTCTTAAATATGAAAAACATTTGTACTTGCAGCTTCTTATCTTATCCACTGTTAAAATCAAACGATTAAATCAAAACCACGCAAAAAGTATTATACATTTTC
This sequence comes from Eledona agricola, assembly GCA_964023215.1. Taxonomy (NCBI): domain Eukaryota; kingdom Metazoa; phylum Arthropoda; class Insecta; order Coleoptera; family Tenebrionidae; genus Eledona; species Eledona agricola. The sequence goes on along the minus strand of OZ026860.1, from coordinate 9,333,170 downwards.
GGCGATTCTGGCTTAAATGCTTTTAGGGTTGTGGCAATAAAGTTTCACTTGCACTGTGGTTTCGTAAAACCGCATCCAATTTTTTTTCAATATACATATTATTCATTACGTATAATTTTGTACCAAGTGCTTTATTTCACTGACGACTATTTCGTATATTAAACCCAGCGTTTGATAAATTTACTGAGCATCTACAATTTTCAGCGAGCGTTTACCGTTTAGTTTATAACGTGGATTTCATATTATTAACAAAACATTCAGGATTTGACCGAGCGTTTAGTATTTTTTCCGAGATATTTAACGTGGATTTAAATTTTTCCGGACATTTAGTACTTCACAATTTTGGTATTTTTACTAAACAACAGAATATAATAACTGAACAACACGTTTTGCTTGCGAATGAAATACCGATTTGTTTAATTTAGATTGATTATTTTCTTCTTCAAGAAGAAAAAGTGTAATTCAAGGGTACCTTAGAGTTAGAAGTGCTCCACACAATATGAATTATTTTATTAAATATGTAATGATTTTTCATACCGATGTAAACAAGTGTGCCAAATTTAGTTGAAATTTGAACAAAAAATGGTGGAGGTGCCGGGATAACCATTCCCGCAGAAACTTAAGTACTTGTCATGTTCTGCTATTTTCTTGATAATAAATTGAATTTATCCTGTGTTGCTCGAGATTTTCTACGTCATGCTACTAAAATTACCGATAAAATAAAATGGAATAGAGGAATAAAAATGGAGAAATTTATTAAATACATTGTCATTGTTTATGGTTGAAAAAGCGGATCGAGTTTTAAAAAAACGAGTAGCTGATCAAATTATGTTTCCAGTAACTTGATTCTGGTTATATCATTTGTTTTGCATTGTTCTAACTGCGTGTTGAATTATTCAACTGTTAAAATTTGCGTTTAAACGCAAAAATGTATTGATTTTAACTAGCCTGAAAAGGATGAAAAAACAGGTTTGTCACGTAAAATACAGTCAATCCAACGAACTCAATCTACAGTTCTTCTTAGCTTTTATGAAATTAGGGCTAGGTAACTACCGAGGGATTGGACAAGGTTTTTTAAAAAATTTATAACAGATTTTCCGATAGTTTTGGTGAGATGGAGCGATTAGTGCCCACCACACTTTAGGGGTTTAGACACAGTTGTAAAGCTGGGGATTTGGAAGAATTTTGGTTAAAAGTGGGTAGGGAAATGATGGTGTGGGATATAACAGCTTTCATAGTAGATTTAATGGTTTGTGGGCGTGCCTCTCCTGCACAATAAATAATAAAAACTAAAACGTTTTGCATGCTATTTAAAATTTTGAGGAATATCAAAAAGAGGTCACATTGCTGGAAGCCTTCCAAATGAAAATAATAATGCAATTTCTGCTGTCTTTTAACTCTGACGAGGCAATTTTCAGAACGCGAATTTAATCAGATCGCAAACAGTGTAAAAGCACGTCACACGCGAAATTAACGTACCGACCTTACAATAAAACTACGAAAGCAGTTCCGCTCAGAAGGAGCGATCCTGCCGGGTCATTCGCTTCAGTTTCCTGAACAAACAATTCCAGAATCTCCGCGACTCATTCCCCTCATTAATTTAAAGTCCCGGATTTTTGCAACGACCTGGTGATTAGTGGGCTCGCGTGCTACAGCAAACGCGAAATAATATTCACATTATCACTGGGGGAAATATTTCGCGTGCTCATACTCCGAGTCATGCAATCATCGGTCTGTTAGCCCGAAAAACCGTAATAAATTTGATGGGTATCGGCTGGAAACCGCTCCTCTCCCGATTGAATCTTTTAAAGCAAACATTTTATGGTACCGCAACCTTGGAAAGTTTCGCGACGTAAATAAATTAAACGGCGGCTAATCGGCGGTGAAAAGCGAAATCGATCGAACTGCGATCGGACGGGAAATTGGAGCTTTCCATTAGACCGATTAGCGGAATTAATAATCGAACGGGTTTTTTAGAATTCGGGAGACCGCAGAAGGAAAAAATTACGATTTCCTCCTTGACCTTTTTAATATCAGTTGCGTTCGGGTCGATATTTCCACGACGTCGGAATGAATTCATATTAAATTGTAACATTGTACTTGACGGTATCGTGTCGTTCCCACACGTTACTGTATAGGGGGGATTTAAAGGTTTTAATCACTTTCAATATTTAATAAATCCCAACAAAGCGAGCACACGTTTCAGCAATTTCAAACTAGAAGAGCTGCGGGATGAAGCGATTAACGGACATCATACTCGCTAATTCATACACGCAATTTTTGAAAAAACTCCCTTTGGCCGGACCGCTATTTACTGTAATGTAAAGCTGAGGATTTGTGGTCCCCATCAATTTGAAATCGGCACCTCCGATGAAAAGGGTTTGATTGATAACTCCGGCCACATACCAAATAAACCGGGCTCGTTTCTATTTACACGGAAGTCTTGTGTTTAACAAATTGTTGCTATACCTATAGCGATGGCTAAATTAAATACCGGTATTGATTGGAACAGTATTCAGCCAGGTACAATTTGGAAGATAATAAATGCGATTGATTTATGCTGACAAAGCTCGACAATAAATAAAAACGACGGAAAATCGATACCGGCGAATTGATAAAACGAAACAAATGTTGACTATACTTAACTAAACTTGACCTGACTTATGTATCTAGATAACGTATGTATAAATAAAAAATTTGATGCACTTTTATGAATCTTTATTGCCACAACCTTAAATGCCTTTAAACCGAAATCGCTAAAGGTATACATATAATATTGATTTAATTGTTTAATTTAACAGTCATAAAGAAATGATGTAAATGTAGGTATAAATGTTTTTTTCCATTAAGGCACATGTTTTTAACTATACTAACATAAATCTAAATCACAATCGACGAACCACCAACCAAATTGCAAATTGTAAACTATATATAAATAAATGTTAAAGTGTGCAATTTAACTGCAATCTATCCATAGTACCTATTGGGTTTATAGTTCTTTCTGTCATTTTATATTTCTACAGCTGGTCCGGAAAACTTTGTCCTACTTATAATTTTTTTATTTTGCTTGATAATTGAAGGTTGAATTTGCATAAAAATAAGTATTATGAGTCAGAATGATATTATTGACTATTCAACTCTCAGATTAATACGAGTGTAGCTACATAATAAGAATATTATAAAGTACAGGCTATGCAAACAATTCGCCGCCTTGTTCATATTGTCAGTATTAGTGTTTCAAATGAAACAAATAATAATTAAAAAAATTATGAAAAAATTAAAATGAAAATTTACTGACACATTTGTGCTCCTATCATTAAAAAGAATTTGAAATAAACCCGTAATGACGTACTTTTGTAGATTATTTGTGCCAATAGTTTCAAGTAAATACGAATGGCAAAATAATTTTTCTAAAACAAAATGTGGTAAACCTTTTAATTCTTTAAGCTATCGAAAATTTTTTAATTTTTTCTTACATCAAAACAAACATACCCTGTAAATTTTATGCTCAATCGATTCAGTAATTATCGCGTCTATAATTTCACAATTTGAACTTCGAAAAACGCTAAAACACTTATTTTAACTTTTCTTTTAAAAACTATTTTTGCCAAGTTTTAAGTAAATCCGAATTGAAAAATATTTTTACCATACAAATTTTTTCACCCCATTTTACTCTTTTAAGGGTAATTCAAAAATTATTTAAACTATGTACGTCCGAAACCTTTCTCACATCAAAATAAAATATCCTGTAAATTTAAGCTTAAGCTGTTTGTAGTTTCCGAAGCTATAATTGTATACCCCCTTGCACTCTCCTAGGAATTGCATTTTTTTAAACACTAAAATACGCATTTGACTTTTTGTGGAAAGTATTTGTGCCAAGTTTCAAGTAAATCTGAATAGTAAAATATTTTTTCCCATATAAAGTTTTACACCCCTTTTTATTTCCTTCTATTTTATTAGTAAATACAGACTGGAAACTTTAACTGGAATAAATTCAGTATATGCAATTATTTTGCAAAAAATTCCTGAAACACATCGATTTTTGTTTTTAACTTCTACTTCTTCTTTTTTTACTCGGGAGGGGCTGTATCCACCTTTATTTTTAATTGTTTGCAAATGTAAACGTATGCCAACTAACACCTAAAAAAATTGTACAATGATGTATTTTTTCACGTTTTTATGTCTACTGTAAGAAATACCTAAACATTGTTTTATAGATGCTTGAATGAATTTATTCATGCGGTGCAAACGCGGTTTTATTATTTTATCGGCGTTTTCTGCATGAAATTTAAATTTCAAGTAAATCCGAATGGAAAAGAATTTTTTACCATGCAAACTTTTCAACCCAATTATGAATTAAATTAAAAAAAAAATTTTTTGAAGATGCTTACGTTATGAGGTTTGGAACATAATTGTCGATAGGTAGCGCTGAACATACAAACATAAGATAATATTTCATGATACACAAAATTTCAAAACAGGTCCCAAACATGATCAAACCTTCGCAACACCGGAAAAAATATATTCTGTAAATTTGAGCTCTATCAGATAAGATGTTCAAAAGTTTTAAGAACATTTACAGACGCACGTGGAATTTTTATATACAGGTGCGGCATTTAACCCGAAACAGTAAAATATTTCGATAATAAACTGCAGTAGAGGAAAATGTTTATCGAAAAAATTCTAGCGGTGTTAAATCTGGAGATCTAGCAGGCTAAGACACTAAACCCTCTCGTTCTATCCAACGACCATTATAGCACTTGTTGCAGTAGTATTACAATACGTTTCTTATAAATGATTATTGATTTTTGCTTTTCAAAATTAAAATTTGTTATTTTCAGTTAAAATTAATATTGCAGAAACTTAACAACTTATGACAAAATATCATAGAGAAATATTTATTTAGATGCTGCTATTAAAAACATAGATTTCCATTTGGAAATAAGAAGATGATCATTTTTAGTGAAATATTTTCCTCCACCGCGGTTAATTTTCAAGAAATTTTTATATATACCGTTTTAGGTTAAATGCCGCACTCTGTATAATGTTGTCAAATAAAAACCTTGGTAAACATCACTACTCTTAAAAAAATATTATTCAATGAAGCTCGTTGTTTTAAACAGTGAGAAACAATGAAAAACACCGATACGCCAATTTCAATACAATACCAACATAACAATTCAAATTCCAAATAAACCGAATAAATTTGCCAAATTACAATTGTTAGGAACTGTCACTGAAAAATTTGCTCTTGAAGATGGAATTTGTTGAAGAAGACACTACATTTTAAGTATGTTGTGTATTGTGTCCGTGGCGGGGGTTATTAACAAAGAATTTAATTACAAATTTCTCTAACTCAGTATCGAAATTACTACACTCTACCGAACGTTTTATTTTTGTACGCACGTTGTTTACATGCTTTTATGTGACTTAATTTAAGTAAACTTGCTCCGACTCGACTCGACTTGACTTTACTAAGAGAAGTGAACACTAATTGTACGTTCCCTAAAATTGAATCCTTGATGAAAATGTGCTTTAGTATTTAACCCAATTTAGTCGGTGTGCAGCGAAATAAAAAATTTCCGTCCGAGTTCGAAACTTCGGATCATTAAAAATTAACATCAAACGATTAACCGACTGGGGGAGACGTAACAGAAAAGTTGTTCAATTGCTGAAATTGCATTTAAGGCCGTTGCCAACCGCACCTCCTCAGGGACTTACACGGTGAAGTGATAAATGAAGCACAACCATCCTCCGGGATGTTCTAGGAAAACGTACGTCCTCTCCTGACACGTCTTCCCTTTCTTGTGGTGAAACACGTACTTGGCCTTGAACGCCTGATCGATGGGCAGATAAATAGGGTAGTATGGATCTGGGACGCCTCTCGGGGCATCGGACGGCTCTTCGACGTCGTCCTCCTCGTCGACGACGTCCTCCGGCTGGACGACATCATTCCCTTTGTGGGCGCGTCCGAACCGCTGCTTCCTCTTCAGCGGTGTCGGGACGCGCTTATGGTGCACTTCTCCGAATCGCGGCACTCTATGTCCTCGGAGCCGCTGCAAGAACGGCAGCCGCTCGGAGCACTCTTCCTCTTCGCTGTGTCCCTTCTCGGCCGTTTCCTCGTCGCGGGGCACGTGGTTGACCGGACTTTTCAGCACGCTCAACACTAAATCGTCGGCGGGCTCCTCGCGCCGGCCCTCGAAGTGCCCTCCGATCGGCACCAAGCTCAGTTTCCTAGACGTCCGATAAAGACTCTCCTGTTCAGACCGATTCATGTCGCGGAACATCACTAATGACAGCATTTGCGCACGGAGACGGCGTCCTGGGGGCCGCGACTCCCTTCATTCCGCTGGACGCGCCGTCATATGCATCGGAGACGATGCTACGCGACGAGGTGCTTGAACAAGACGGTAATCAGCCGAAGAAAAGACAACGGGACACATCGGCCGCTTCGACAAGTTGATGGCTCTGTGCTTTATTTCGTCTTCGTGATTCGCGATCAGGACTGTTATTGATTCATTTGTGCCAGATAAAACGAAATATTCTCAAATAACTTGCTCAAATATGCCTGAGGACATTTTTCTCATTTATTTTAGATTATGCCAACAGATTGCGGTTAGTTAGTTGCGAATTTTAAAATGTTTCTGCTTCGAAATGGTTACGATTAATAACTAAATAACTAAAGAATTTAGTACAGACGTGGACAATCAAAATCGCCAGTCTAGCCGGTCGTATATGACAGGCAATTTTGACTGTCCACGAGTGTACCTTTCAAGTTAATAACCAACTAACAAACAAAAAGATTTGCAGGAGGCCATGTGATTTGTTTTTATTTTTATACCGTGTGGACGTTTGACATTGACATATGATGACACTTGACAGGAACTGTCATTCAAAAATTCCACCAGCTACGTCTAAACCACGGATTGCTTCATAGGGCGATTTTGTCCAGAACTATCTCTTTTCTACACATTTAAACTAGGCGCATGACATCTTTGTCACAGATAGTGTAAGCAAATGTAGAGGCGCTGCAGTCGTTGCTAATACTTTGCACGACCGGTAGATGTCACTACAAAAACTTTTATTTAAATTCAAATGACAGGCCCAATATTTTTATTATTTTAAATTGAACAATGCACCATTCCGCGTTTTTTAAAAAGCGTGACTGATTCTACGCTTCTTGCTATTTTTCTGACAAATATTTTAAAAACAGCGTTTTTCAATTATAAACAATCAGGTAAATGTCAAAACTTGCTTGCATTTTCAATTTGTGAAAGATTTTAAGCGAAAGATGTGTCTTCTTTGCATTATTTGTGGTATTTGAGGAAACAAAGAGGAGAAACTGCATTGTTTTCCAAAAAGTGAAGAAAGATAAGGAAAGACATGTCTGTTATTGCTTCATTTGTGCCAGATAAAACAAAATATTCTCAAATAACTTGCTTAAATATACATGAGGAAATTTTTCTCATTTATTTTAGATTATCCCAACAGATTGCGGTTAGTTACGAATTTTAAAATTTTTCCGCTTTGAAATGGTTACGCTTAATAATTAAAGAATTGAAACGTATTTAGTACAGACGTGGACAATAAAAATCGCCAGTTTAGCCGGCCGTATATGACAGGCAATTTTGACTGTCCACGAGTGTACGTTTCAAGTTAATGACTAACTAACAAACAAAAAGGTTTGCAGAAGACTATGTGATTTGTTTGTATTTTTTTACCATGCAGACGTTTGACATTGACATATGATGACACTTGACAGGAACTGTCATTCAAAAATTGCACCAGCTACGTTTAAACCACGGATTACTTCATAGAGCGATTTTATCCGAAACTATCTCTTTTCTACACATTTAAACTAGGCGCATGACATCTTTGTCACAGATAGTGTAAGCAAGTGTAGAGGCGCTGCAGTCGTTTCTAATACTTTGCACGACCGGTAGATGTCACTACAAGAACTTTTATTTAAATTCAAATGACAGGCCCAATATTTTTTTAATTTTAAATTAAACAATGCACCATTCCGCGTTATTTAAAAAGCGTGTGTTTTTCTACGCTTCTTGCTATTTTTCTGACAAATATTTTAAAAACAGAGTTTTTCAATTATAAACAATCAAGTAAATGTCAAAACTTGCTTGGATTTTCAATTTGTGAGTAATATTAAACGAAAAATGGGTCTTCTTTGCATTATTTGTCGTATTTGTGAAAACAAAGAGGAGAAGCTGCATTGTTTTCCAAAAAGTGAAGAAAGATAAGGAAGTGTTATTAATAAAACAAATCCAGGAAATCTAATTATATAATTGCAGAGCAAGAAGCTCTAAATCTCCGAAATCGCAAAAGTAAAAGTGGAGGGTTTGCAACAAACACTTTTCGGCATCGCTAGATATTATGCTTCACTATTCCTTATTTTTGTGTATTATTTTGAAGAACTAAGCTAGGTTGCCTAGTTGTCGGGCAAGTTCTTCAAGATTTCCATTATTATATAATAACCCCAAGTTATTATATATTTGATACATAATCTTAGAAATGTAATTGTTAACATTTTGGGTATAATTTTGTTTAATATAAATTATGTAATATAATATTTTGATTTTTATAAAATTGTTTGATTTTATTTCATGTAAATAATGAATATTTTTTATAATTTTTTTTTTCAAAATTAATTTTTTACTTTAGTTTTGTAGAATAAATCATAAAATAGTCAAAATATAATAACATTTTTACTACCTATAAAGAGAGGAAAGATTATTTAAATTCGGCGCAAAATTCGATCAATGCGCCATCTGAAAACGGTTACCCTAAAGGTTAAAGGTCATTCCGACGAAATATTTGCATTGAGTCGGCCATATTATGTAGTAATCTGTGGTTTAAACCTACACTTGGAGATGGAATTTGTTGAAAAGAACATAAAAGATAACTTATGTATTGTGTATTATTTAAATCTAAAATATATGAATATCGTTAAAATAATACAATAAACACATTGCTGTATTCAAAATACGTGTATTTTACATTATACATTGTGGCAGATGCAATGAAAAAAAAATTATGTATAACAAATTATCACACAAACATTTCCAATCGTTGAATGGGGATCGTGGCAGGAAATGAGTTAATTTCAAATTTCCCTGTCACAAAGTTATGTATTTTTTCTCGTGTAAAGAATTTCGAAATAAATTCCTTTTTTGTATGCCCATTAGCATCAACATAGTGCTTTTTTGCGCTTATTTTCTATATTTTCTTATTGGCAACTGTTATTGGTCGTTAAAGCTTAGGGCGTAATATTTAAATAATTTGACAAATTTTATTCATTTCCTTTAAGTTCCTTCAGTGTAAATTATTAACAAGTTATTAGCATATTAATAGTTAAATATGAAATTTTGATTACGCTTTCGGTTGATGATCCGTAAATAACGTTACGACTAGTTTCAAGCCGCTATGTCACAAAAATGAAAAAGACTTCTTTGTTTTCCGGCACTAACAAATTTTGAATGATATATCAAATTAGGAATGTCAATTAAAATTGTGTTGTGTTTAGCTTTGGATAAATTTCGGCGAAGTTTATGCTGGTCAAGCTGTATTATGCTTTGTTGTTACATTAATAATTAATAATTAATTAGGTACACAGGAAATTTTGAAATTGGATGTTTGTAAAATAAACATAAATTAACGCGCCTGTTAAATTTCATAATAAAGATTACACTAACCCAGTGGCGCGGTCGCGCTTGGGACAGCGAGAAGAATACTTTGGCCACGTCACTGAAGATGTCAACCGTAGTCGTAGATAAAACGTTTGGGAGGTTTGTCGAATTGACGTTTGTTGAATAACCTAATAAAGTTATTCGTATTTTCAAACGATACGTTTGTGACCGCTGAAATTTTTATTATGGAAATTGTTGGTAGTGGTTTATACAATTAAAATAATTCCAATTTTACCGCCCCTTTTACAGGAAATTTTTATTAATTTCTAGAACACCCCACATTTTATAACACATGCATTTTTCTATATCTTTAATGTATTCCGTTTTTAATTTTAGTTCGATATTGTTTCATCTAAACTGTTTCTATTTGACATTTGACGGTTTTACATGTTTTATAGTGTTTGTCCTTCAATGCAGATTTGTTTACCATATAAATGAATGAAATGAATCATTCAAATGATTTAATCAATGAAAACTTGGAGGGAGTTTGCGGTCTAATTGTGAAAGAACTTGTACTTTTAAATTACATTTAATTTTTAACTAATCCTCCGAACTTCAATTCGCTTTATTCTGTGCTTTATTCCAAACTAATTCACAAGTGTCATTAGTTTATTTAATGAATTTTAAATATGAGTGGACCAAATCTGGAGAATAAGCTGGAAGGACAATAAATCGTACATCAGTTCAGTTGCCATGGATACAACACTCATGAAAGATGATTTCTCTTTGATAAACCCGATATTCTCCAACGAATTGAGTTATCAAAAGTTTAGCATAATACGCTACTGCCATCCTTTGACATTTTGGAAGGTAATTAGTGAATACAATCCCAAAAAATTGATGCCATAACTTTTCTAGCGATAAAACTAATTATGTTTTTTCTGGCTAGCTGAGAATCACTATTATGCCTTGAATGTTGCTTTGATTCTGAAGTGCAGTCGTAAATTCAAATCTCATCTGTAGTCATAAATCTCCGGATACAAGCAGTGGTTTTCGTTTTAAATCGATCTAATAGTCTTGTGAAAGTTTTAGTCGAATGTCTGTAAACGTACCACTCTTCGTAACTAACTCGTCAGTTAAAATGCAAGCAAATACATGCATTAATACGCAGTGAATTGTCAATCGCAATAAATACATTTTTCGGTACGCACCTTTCTTATACAAAATTTTTTAATGGCCCTTAAAATTTTCTGTTTGAATTGACGACAATGTATATTTTTGTGAAATTTCAAAGTTACATATCGACGGTTAAACTGCACTACTTCGAAAGTCGATTTTTCGTCATTCATGAGTCTTGGGTAGGAAAAGTTTGCAAATAACGGATTCCCTTAAAATGTAAAGTTTTGTAAGTCAATTTCCTGTTTTTAATATTTGTGGCTCTAACTTTCAAAAGCTCTTAATTGTTTTTAAAGTATTATAATTGAGTAACTGAGTAATTGATAACTGAGAAACATTTATTCTCTGTCCTGTACAATTTCAATAAATTGGCTTACAAGCTTTGGCAGATTAACCATAGATACAAGATAAATGTAGCTTTGTGTACTACAGATAACTCAAATATTAACGCCACGTACTTTGCATATACAGTATTAGAGTGGTTTTGTTTTTATTTTCTTTAATCATCATAGTACTTCATCTCCATTTCTTATTCGCTTTCCTCTAAACTCTTCGAAATGCATTTAAGGCAAGTACCTAGTGTTTTAAGACGATTAATGCTTTGTAATTAATGGAAATATGTTGTCTTATTACATGGCAGAATTGACCAAGCACATTTGACATTTATTTCAATAAAGAAGTAGTAGGCTTGTTTTGCCCTTGCAGAAAACGCAAAAGCGGTATTGGACCAACATAAAACGAGCTTAAGTTATCTTTTTGCAAAACACTTTTTTCCTAGTGCGTTCAAAAAAACGGAGGCTGCGTTGGCCATGGAATAATTTTGACATTCGAAACAGTGTGGCAAAATTTCGACCTTAAATTGGAGAAATTTGAAATTAAATTATTCGGACACCTGCATAACGCATATTTTGTGCCTTCTCCGACAAATTCATTTTCCTGGTCTCGGTTTAGACGTCGTTTGATCAAATGTTTAATGGCAGCCTCTGTCAAATGTCATGATTTGACAGTTTCAGACCTCTACATTGGAAAAAATAAAACAAAAGCTACATTTTACAGCCGCCTGAGTTTCCGTTTACTTTTTTAGCGCTCGTTATAAATGCATTGAAGGAAGTCGATACAAAGTTGTTATGAATGTAGTAAAAATTAATGTATCCTGCTATTAAAAACTTTCACTAGCGAAAGTAGTAAAATTGATAGTTCCTTATTATGAGATTGTTTAAAAGAAAACTTTAGACTTGTGGTGAAGACGATAGAGCGTTTCGTGCTTAATGCAAAAAACAAAACCACAATTTTCCATGTTGTCTAGTTTTAGACTCATGAATTTTGAACAAATTGCAGAAATGAGATGATATAAATCTGAGGTTAACAAGCATACGTATTGAAAATAACGAAGTGTGTTACATTGCAAATTATTTTAATTGGATGAACAATCAACCGCCACAACCATGTTTTTTTGTCGGAAAAATACACTAATAAGTTACTTAGAATACTAGAAACTATCTTAATTTGACATTCATTTTTAAACAGACGAGTGTAAGACTTAGAAATTATTATCGTGATGTCAATATGCTTTTAAAAATGCTCCATCTAAAGATATGTTGTAGTTTTAACAACGGGGAATTAAAGAGGAACAAAGTAGTTAATAATTTTGTAAAATTGGTGTAGGTTTCAGATTACGCAAAATCTAATCAAGAATTGCTGCTTATTCAGTCACACATAGCGGTAAATTTGAAAAAATGGCACAAGTTTCAAATCCCTCATTTGAATACTTCCAATAAGTTTGTTATGTCATACAAGCAAACTGAAAAGATTATTAACGTTGTCGAAGCTTTAGCTTCTGCCCTACTTACGTCAATCTGATTACGAACCAAAATGGATGATTCAATTAGTTGCTATCATCTTAAATCATTTTCAGTCTGATTTCAGCGGCGTTTCGCTGTAATCCTTTGTTTGGCTTTGTTTAAAATTTACCACACTGTTTTCGCCGAACTGATACCAGCAAACATTTGACCAGCAAACTCCTCCCGCAAACTTTTACGTTTCAAATCACGCGATATAGCACCTTCCTAGCGATTTGGATTAAATATCAAATTTAAGCATTTTCCAAGTCGTCGTCAAGCTGGAGACACTTTTCCCGTTTTTTCGATTTCCGCACAAGCACAGCACACAATGAATCGTCGCTTTTCCCGCGTAGACGTCATCGCCATCAACTCGTCGGGGCGTCCCGTCGTTTAGAATACCTTCTGGCCCGGCGCCTCCGCCAATTGTGGGCGGCGGGGGCCGAGGCGCCCCCGTTTATCGACAGTAACGAGCGGCGAAGAACGCAAAGCGACGACGACGACAACAACGACGTCCTGAACCGCGGCTCGGAACCAACTGTTGGTTTCGCGCACCCTCGCTGGGACCCAAGCTGCATCGCGACGCCGCCATCGATCTAAGCCACGGCGGAATCAAATCAGGTAGGTCGACTTTAAGCGCTGCCCCCGAATCCTAATTGCCGCCAAAAACAGGCCCACAAATCTCGGACAGTGCGAAAGTTGTAAAAGCGTGAGCATTCACATTTCAACTCAACCACAGTTATAATAATACTAAAATATTAATTTATAATAATAGACAAAATGGACCAAAGAATGTTCTTATATGATAAATTGGTAGTTGGGTAAGTCCCACATCTAAATAGAATTTCAAAAAGAATCATAAAAATATAATAAACATATAATAAACAACAGATAACATAGAAGAAATAACAAGAGATATTAAATAGCATTATTGCAAAATGTAAAACACCAAAGATAGAAAGACAAATGTTTACGAGCATTAAACCATGAAAAACGAGACAACAGGTAAAAATAACGAGCAGACTAAAGTCCCGAATAAGATCCTTATACAGGTGATTTTTTTCAAACGAGCCACCTTGAATAACTTGGAAAAGACAAGAAATATGAAAATTTCCACAAACAGGTCAATTTTCGTTCAGAGGGGGACATTTTCTGAGGTTATTTTGAAATACGTTGCGCGCCCCCCTTTCGAGGGGAGAACCGCCTTTCGATAATTTTAAATGGAATGACCCCTCTTGTAATACTTCATTAGAAAGCTACTTTTACCAGGAATCCAGCTGTGTAATTGGTTGTTTATTTTTTCTGTTATCCACAATTCAGGGGACTGTCAAATGTGTGCTAACAGGTTTGGTAAAATTTTAACATTTTTGGCTTTATTGAAATTGAATTTTTTTCGTAATTAAATTAAGGAGTGATGATTTTATTCCTAACCAAGAAAAGTCGATGGAAGCTATAAAAAACATAATTTCCCAATACAAGAGATTTTTAAATAAATTGCAATCAAATTTTTGTCTAACATTTTAAAAAGTCAATTCGGACAATTTTAACATTTTTTACTTTAAAAACCTAATTATTTGGTGATTTTATTTAGCACGGTCTTACAACTTTTCGTTACCGAGTCATTTAAATTACTATGGCAATAATCTTAGTGGTAGATTTAAAAATTTATTACATCTTCACCTGATTTTTCCACATTTACTTAGCTTACAATTCATTTTTGAAAGCTTTCCACAGACTTTTCTTGGTTAGGAATAAAATCTTCACTCCTTAATTTAATTATAAAAAAAATTCAATGACCTGACCTGACCTGACCTGCTTTTGGAAACTTTCATATTTCTTGTCTTTTCAAAGTTATTCAGGGTAGCTCGTTTAAAGAAATCACCCTGTATACATATAATTAAAACGACTAGACATTCAAAAATTTTAAAAATCCCACTAATTAATTAAAAAATCAAATTAAATTGTAAAAATTGGTTTTTCTGAAGCATTAAAAAGAGTAAGCACTCAAACTAGGGACAAATGAAGTTCAGTAAACCCAAAAAGTTTTTTATAAAATAAAGAAAAACTGCCCAGCAGACAAAGATTTACGTAAAGTTTGTCGAATTTAAAAAGAGTAATATAAATACAGTAATCACCTTTCAAATGTATCCACTTAACACAAAAAGTATGTAAAAAAAAACAGACTCGACTAAGTAAAGCAACATCCAGCAACATTTGAATACATTTTATTTTTTTGAACTGACATGTCTTTGCTACAAGAAATTGGCTAAAAAGAAAACTACAAACATCGGTTCACAAAAAAAAATTTTTCGAACAAACGCCAAATTTACTGAGCAATATTTAACTCGATGCAAACAGTTTCATAAATATTTTTTTCTACTTTGCATCTACAACAAAACTGTTAAAGCACTCAATTGAGTGCGTTAATAGCTTTTTTCTACTTCGCGTCTATAACAAACTTGTTAAAGCACTCAATAGAGTGCTTTAATTGCCATTTGCGTTTCGTAATAGAACTAGTGTAATTTAGTTTTTCTAAGGTGGTATGGTATGTCATGATCAAAAATGTCATGTCAAACGTAAACACCAACACAAAATATTACAATAATTTAAATTTAAATTAGCTTTCCTCAATTATTATAAACATTAATCGTAAAGTTGCATGTGTCTTGAGCACTTACATTAATCCCAGGTCGGTTGCTTGCCACAATATTTTGCTGAAAATTATTTTCACCACCAACTAACTGCATTTGAAAGTCGCAACCCATGCAATATTCTCAAAATTTTAAAATTAAAATGTTTTAAATTAAATATGCATAAACAATGCAAAGTAGAAAAATATAAATAACCCGTTCATAAGGCTATTATGGCATTGATTCTTTATAAAACGCCCGGCTTCGCCGGTCGTTTTATCAACTTGGGCTCATGCAATAAAATATTCCTTATGGAACTAGTGGTTTAAGATACAATTTTTTTACTAACGTCTATAACAAAGCTGTAAAAGTACTCATTTGAGTGCGTTAATAGCTTTTTAAGTTTCGTAATAAAACTAGAGTAATTATAACGATCTACTTCGGGATTTTTGACCGTGTTTCATTTGAAGTTCCTTTAGGGGGGGTGTAGTAATAATATATAATAATAATAATAATATATAATTTTATATGTAACATATATAATAATATATTATATATAATAATAATAATAGTAATAATTAATGGAACCTCAAATGGAACACGGTCAAAAATTCCGAAGAAAATCGTTATAATTAATAACGATGACCGTGAAGACCTACATACTTTCGTAGAACTAGTGTAATTTAGTTTTTCTAGGGTGGAATGTTATGTTTGGAAATATGACGACAAACGTCAAAGTAAACACCAAAACAAAACGTTACAATATTTTAAATTTAAATTAGCTTTCCTCAATTATTATAAACACTAATCGTTACGTTGCATGTGTCTTGCCACTTAAATCAATTCCAGGTAGGTTGCTTGTCACAGTATTTTGCTGAAAATTAACTTTGCCGCAAATTGCATTTGAAAATCGAAATTTCAATTATTGTGACAATTGTCAATCAACCCATGCAATATTCCACGAATTTTAAAATTGCAAGTTTTTAATCAAAAATTGCATAAAAAATACAGAAAAATAGTTTCGCCGGTCATTTTATAAACTTGGACTGGTATAATAAAATATACCTTATGAAATTGGCTCTTTAATATACTATTAAAGTTCTTGATCGCATAAATATATAAAATCTAAATATTTTAACACGTAGAAGCGAAAAACATATGGGGCATGCTCGTGGAGGGAAACAAATATAAAAAGAATAAAAATGGAAGAAGACTAATTGATTTACATACAATACATACCAGAAAATAAGAAAAATTAATCAAAAATATGAATAGAGAATTAATGTACATAAAGTGGTAGTTTAAAACCGGTAAAAATTGCACAACTTTTACCCTGGAAACTAACAACAAAAACAATTATATAATAAATATAAAACCACTGAAAGATATTAAATAATAATGATTAAGTTTTGAAAACACTACACAGATTAAAAGAGAAGAAACAATACATAAAGAGAGATATGTAGATATATATAAATCACACATATAAATTGAAAAAGACGAATGAATAAAAAAGTGTATAATATCTGCACCAGTTACAAAAATATCAACAGAAAATACACACCACGTGCAACAAAAATATAAAACCTGTGGAAGCAACATCAAACATCATTGATAACACCAAAAATATTATTCCGCAACCTCGAGCAATATGGTTTAAATCCCAAATATCACATTTAAATGCAGACAGCTGTTATCTTTTGTACATGTATAGAAACACAGTTGGAAAATTTTGAACGTGCGGGGTCTTACCTGCACAAACCTGTTTAGATTAGAAGTCCTGCAGATGGGGTTGTAAGATTATAGCTTGTGCAAATCAAAAACACTGCCTGCGTAATAGTTGTTCTAAATCTACCATCATTTGTGCAAACTTAGTATGTGGAGGGGATACAAAAAGTGTCTTCAGGACGCGTGTTCTAAGAATTAACAAAACTGATGAATATTGAGAAGAAGAAGTAAGAATAAACACAGACAGTCTGAAAATTGTTGTCCAGTTTGTTTCTATAATGCACTCTTTTTAAATTGCTTAGTACGCCTATGAAAATCTACGAAAAATGAATGACAAGAAGTTGAAATCAATAATTGAGAACACATTAGAGGAATCCCAAAATGTCTTTCTGAAAGTACGAAACATACAAGACCATATTTTTACAACTGAGAAAATAGCAGGTAGCACAACAAGAAAGAGAAATATATTTGAGTTTCATTAGTTTCATTGAACTAGACAAAAAACCAGGAAAATCCTAATCGAAAAAAGAATTAATCAAAAACTAGTCAACATTATTAAGAACACAATTTAGAAAGGCATTGCAATCTGTGTAATTAGACAAAGCAAATTTCAGAAATCTTCACAACTAATGAGGGACTTAGACAAAGAAAAGGATTAAGCCCATTTTTATCCATAACTATCATGGACGAAATAATAAATATATGTACACTCAGAGAGAATAAATTAAATGTGGGTTTAGATGTCTAAACACAATAGACATCTCAGAAGGAACATCTACTGACGACATAATAATAATGGCAAAAAAAAAGGATCTCCTACAGAACAATTACTCGGAATAGAGTTACGGAAAATATGGAATGAGAATAAACAAAAATGAAACAAAAGTAATCGTCACATATAAAGAACAAAAACCAATATACATAAAAAACAATATTGTTAATATTGGAAAAGTGAAAATGAGAAGGAATAATTAGAAATTAACAGCAGGATAGAAAAGCATTAAAAGTAAATCATTTTATGAATAAAAATTTTATTAGTTGAAAGAAAATCTCCAAAAAATCAAAACAAATGTTTTAAAAATCATCTTCATATAATATTTTGGCTGTAAATCATGGGCATTTACAAAAGCTCAAAAAAGTCGCATGCAAGCCAGAGTAACAAGAAATAATAAAATAAAAAAACAAAAAAACAAGAAAAGATTGTGTAACGAGACTTTCCTCGTGGATTAGGTCTCGTTGGAGTTTTTTCTCTCGGGTCGCTTCAGTGGAGACGGAAAATCGCCAGGGCTTCTTGATGAAAACGTTTCCAGAACTAAATGATTTATTTCGAAAATAATAATAAAATTAACGGCGGTGATGGTGACGGTGACCGTAACGGTAACAGTAACGGTGACGGTGACGGTGACGGTGACGGTGACGGTGACGGTGACGGTGACGGTGACGGTGACGGTGACGGTGACGGTGACGGTGACGGTGACGGTGACGGTGACGGTGACGGTGACGGTGACGGTGGAAGGACGGAGTCTGGAAGGCGCAGTACTCCGGGGTGGAGGAAGGACGGAGTCTGGAAGGCGCAGTACTCCGGGGTGGAGGAAGGACGGAGTCTGGAAGGCGCAGTACTCCGGGGTGGTGGTAGAAGGGAGAGGTCTGGAATTGGGCGCAGACCTCTTTAGGATAGGGTAGGGTGGACTGGTACCTCAAGCGTTGCCAGAGCTGGAAGGCGCAGTCATCCAGCAACTGATGTGTACTGCTTCCGCAGTCGTATTTATAGGGCTCCTTTAAGCCCCACTCTAGTCGTGGGTAGGGTTGCGCTTGGTGGATGCGCTTGGTGGATGCGCTTGGTGGATGCGCTTGGTGGATGCGCCGTTGGGCGGGGTTGGGGGGGGGCATATGGAATTTTCCAAATTTTGCTTCGTTACATTCCCCCCTTACTTCCAGGAGTTGTTTCTTCCCCGAAACAACTCCAAACTCAAAATTTCTTCCTTGAAAAGCAACTCAAAAAAAAAACTTGTGCCCTTGTCCATCACGGCCGTGGGAGCCTTTCGATTCCCTCGACTTTTGTCGTCTTCGGTGGCATCGGCCGTATGGTCACCCAACGCAGTCCGGTCGACATCCTCGGGTCCGGAATCCTTACCCGATTTCGCCTTTGAGCCGGTGACAGGGGCCAAATCCTGGCCAACGGAAGTGTCACCATCAAACTCTTGGGCTGTGGTGGCCCGCCTTGTAACATCTGCCGGATTTCCTCGGGTAGGTTCTTCCCCGGCGTGATAGGCAATGGGGTGCTCGGCAGTGGAGTGAGGAGCCTCGGATGTCGACCGGACTGCGTTGGGTGACCATACGGCCGATGCCACCGAAGACGACAAAAGTCGAGGGAATCGAAAGGCTCCCACGGCCGTGATGGACAAGGGCACAAGTTTTTTTTTTGAGTTGCTTTTCAAGGAAGAAATTTTGAGTTTGGAGTTGTTTCGGGGAAGAAACAACTCCTGGAAGTAAGGGGGGAATGTAACGAAGCAAAATTTGGAAAATTCCATATGCCCCCCCCCAACCCCGCCCAACGGCGCATCCACCAAGCGCATCCACCAAGCGCATCCACCAAGCGCATCCACCAAGCGCAACCCTACCCACGACTAGAGTGGGGCTTAAAGGAGCCCTATAAATACGACTGCGGAAGCAGTACACATCAGTTGCTGGATGACTGCGCCTTCCAGCTCTGGCAACGCTTGAGGTACCAGTCCACCCTACCCTATCCTAAAGAGGTCTGCGCCCAATTCCAGACCTCTCCCTTCTTCCACCACCCCGGAGTACTGCGCCTTCCAGACTCCGTCCTTCCTCCACCCCGGAGTACTGCGCCTTCCAGACTCCGTCCTTCCACCGTCACCATCACCGTCACCGTCACCGTCACCGTCACCGTCACCGTCACCGTCACCGTCACCGTCACCGTCACCGTCACCGTCACCGTCACCGTCACCGTCACCGTCACCGTCACCGTCACCGTCACCGTCACCGTCACCGTCATTGTCACCGTCACAGTTACCGTCACCGTCACCGTCACCGTCACCGTCACCATCACCGCCGTTAATTTTTATTATTATATAAATAAATCATTTAGTTCTGGAAACGTTTTCATCAAGAAGCCCTGGCGATTTTCCGTCTCCACTGAAGCGACCCGGGAGAAAAAAACTCCAACGAGACCTAATCCACGAGGAAAGTCTCGTTACAAATTTGTGGTGCATCGGCCGGGAATAAAGAAGATGCGACCGTACCTGGAGGGTTACCGTTTCCGGGTGGAAACCGATCACCACTCCCTTAAGTGGCTGATGTCAATCACCGACCCCTCAGGCCGCCTCGCCAGGTGGATAATGTTTCTCCAGCAATTCGACTTTGAAATAACCTACCGCAAAGGAGTCCTCAACAAGGTGGCAGACGCCCTGTCACGACCAAGTACATCGTCGCCACTGCTGGAAATAGGCACGGAACCGGCACGATGCAAATGGTACGAGAAAAAAAGGGCAGAAGTAGAGGCACACCCCGACCTATTCCCAGATTACCTCATCAAGGACGGCCGCTTGTACCGGCACCTCTTCGACCGGACTGACATCATGGCACAAGGACTCACCGACCCATGGAAGCTATGTGTTCCCACGGGCGAGAGGACGGACGTGCTCCAGGCAAATCACGACGCACCGACTGCCGGACACCTGGGGATAGCAAAGACCATTAGCCGAATTGCGGCACGGTACTATTGGCCAGGGATGTTCCGGGATGTGGCGAAGTACGTGAGGAAATGCTCGTCCTGCCAACGCTACAAGAACAGCCAGCAGCGTACTCCGGGTCTCATGCAACCACCACAACACCAGGGGCCGTGGCACACAGTAAGTGTGGACTTGGTAGGTCCACTCCCGAGGTCCACCCAAGGGCACACCTTCCTGCTCGTTATGCAGGATCGCTTTACTAAATGGACGGAACTACAGCCAATTAGGAAAGCGACTTCAACTTCTGCCGTTAGGATATTATACGAGCGAGTGATTTCCCGGTTCGGATGTCCCAAGGTTGTCATCACCGACAACGGAACTCAATTCGGGAGCGGGGTTTTTAGACGCCAGCTGCGTGAATTTGGAATCCACCACCGGCAAACCCCTCCATACACTCCCCAGGCAAATCCCGTTGAGAGGCAGAACAAAGTGATTAAAACCATGCTCGCCCAATACTGTGAGGAAAATCAAAGGAAATGGGACGTTCACGTACACGACTTCATGCTGGCTCTCAACACGGCCCGCCACGAGTCAACAGGATTTACCCCAGCCCTCCTAAATTTCGGGCACGAGCTGAGAATGCCGACCATGGAGGCCACAGGCGAAGAACCTGAGGATGAGACCGATGAAATCCCACGACCTGATACACTACGCCACTCTGACCGGATGAAGCATCTAAAGGAAATCTTTGACATTGTACGAGTAAAATTGACACAAGCCTCCCAGACGCAGAAAAAGTATTATGATTTACGACGAAGAGAATGGACCTGCCACGTGGGAGACCGAGTCCTGAAGAAGGAACATTTCCTGTCATCCGCCGTTAAGGGGTTCGCCGCCAAGTTGGCGCCGAAATATTCCGGGCCGTATATCGTGACAAAAGTCATCTCTCCCGTCGTTTTCCAATTGACCGATCCCATGACCAACCGCCGTTTGAAATCCGTCCACGTCAAGGATCTCAAACCGGCACACTAACAAGGCATCTTTGTTACCAGCATGGGAACCCTCAGCGAGATTGTGATCGATTCGAAGGAGATCCAGGATATCCTAGAAGCGAAGTTTATGGGGCGCCCAGAGATGACCAGTCCGTCATGGTGGCTCCAGACGGGAACATCACCGCCCAACACTCCACCGAGAAGCCGACAGCCGCCGTCAACGCCTGAGCTCCAACTCACCCCGGTACCGAGGCTCCTCACTCCACTGCCGAGCACCCCATTGCCTATCACGCCGGGGAAGAACCTACCCGAGGAAATCCGGCAGATGTTACAAGGCGGGCCACCACAGCCCAAGAGTTTGATGGTGACACTTCCGTTGGCCAGGATTTGGCCCTTGTCACCGGCTCAAAGGCGAAATCGGGTAAGGATTCCGGACCCGAGGATGTCGAACGGACTGCGTTGGGTGACCATACGGCCGATGCCACCGAAGACGACAAAAGTCGAGGGAATCGAAAGGCTCCCACGGCCGTGATGGACAAGGGCACAAGTTTTTTTTTTGAGTTGCTTTTCAAGGAAGAAATTTTGAGTTTGGAGTTGTTTCGGGGAAGAAACAACTCCTGGAAGTAAGGGGGGAATGTAACGAAGCAAAATTCCATATGCCCCCCCCCAACCCCGCCCAACGGCGCATCCACCAGGCGCATCCACCAGGCGCATCCACCAAGCGCATCCACCAAGCGCAACCCTACTCACGACTAGAGTGGGGCTTAAAGGAGCCCTATAAATACGACTGCGGAAGCCGTACACATCAGTTGCTGGATGACTGCGCCTTCCAGCTCTGGCAACGCTTGAGGTACCAGTCCACCCTACCCTATCCTAAAGAGGTCTGCGCCCAATTCCAGACCTCTCCCTTCTTCCACCACCCCGGAGTACTGCGCCTTCCAGACTCCGTCCTTCCACCGTCACCGTCACCGTCACCGTCACCGTCACCGTCACCGTCACCGTCACCGTCACCGTCACCGTCACCGTCACCGTCACCGTCACCGTCACCGTCACCGTCACCATCACCGCCGTTAATTTTTATTATTATATAAATAAATCATTTAGTTCTGGAAACGTTTTCATCAAGAAGCCCTGGCGATTTTCCGTCTCCACTGAAGCGACCCGGGAGAAAAAAACTCCAACGAGACCTAATCCACGAGGAAAGTCTCGTTACAAATTTGGCGCCCGAGCAGGGACTCGTGCGATTTGCTTTTCGTCAACGGATAGGAGTCGGGCAGTAGCGCCGTCCCCCCTTGGATGCCGGTCAGGTGCTTGCGACGGGGGGGAGGCGTCGTGGGAAACTTCATCCCTTTCCCCCTGTTTTGCGCCGGGGGAGTAAGGGGAGGTCCAAGCACACACTGAGCATTCAGAGAATTGATGCTAGACACAGAGGAGGAAGGAGGGATCGCACCTCCACGATTATTGTTGTAAATTGCCAAACACTCCTCCGAGGGGACAGAGGCGCGGGCGGCTCGCGTTCGACTCGTCCTCGGGGACAATCCCGCCACCTTAAACGTCTGATGCCGATCCCAAGAATCCCAATAAAGATGCATGTCCGAGGTGGTGATGTCGCCACGTTTCAGTACATCTGTGTAACGTTTCAAATTGTGCAGGGCCCGACACAGGCGGCTGAGCTCCTCGGGGCGGGCTGCGCGCTCGTTCAGAATGGTGCGCAGCTCGTGCTCCGACTTCTCCTGCAATTCTTCGACCGACGTTATCTTCTGGCACAGTCCCTGCACGGACCTGTCACCAAGTCCTACCACTTGGAGCCACTGCGCCAGCGAGGGAATGTGCTCGGCGCCCCCATTGCGTAATTTCAGCTTCGTAACGAGCTGATCCGAAAACAGCTTAATGAGCTTGCCCTCCAACGTCCTGATTTCCTGTTGACTCGTGGCGGGCCGTGTTGAGAGCCAGCATGAAGTCGTGTACGTGAACGTCCCATTTCCTTTGATTTTCCTCACAGTATTGGGCGAGCATGGTTTTAATCACTTTGTTCTGCCTCTCAACGGGATTTGCCTGGGGAGTGTATGGAGGGGTTTGCCGGTGGTGGATTCCAAATTCACGCAGCTGGCGTCTAAAAACCCCGCTCCCGAATTGAGTTCCGTTGTCGGTGATGACAACCTTGGGACATCCGAACCGGGAAATCACTCGCTCGTATAATATCCTAACGGCAGAAGTTGAAGTCGCTTTCCTAATTGGCTGTAGTTCCGTCCATTTAGTAAAGCGATCCTGCATAACTAGTAGGAAGGTGTGCCCTTGGGTGGACCTCGGGAGTGGACCTACCAAGTCCACACTTACTGTGTGCCACGGCCCCTGGTGTTGTGGTGGTTGCATGAGACCCGGAGTACGCTGCTGGCTGTTCTTGTAGCGTTGGCAGGACGAGCATTTCCTCACGTACTTCGCCACATCCCGGAACATCCCTGGCCAATAGTACCGTGCCGCAATTCGGCTAATGGTCTTTGCTATCCCCAGGTGTCCGGCAGTCGGTGCGTCGTGATTTGCCTGGAGCACGTCCGTCCTCTCGCCCGTGGGAACACATAGCTTCCATGGGTCGGTGAGTCCTTGTGCCATGATGTCAGTCCGGTCGAAGAGGTGCCGGTACAAGCGGCCGTCCTTGATGAGGTAATCTGGGAATAGGTCGGGGTGTGCCTCTACTTCTGCCCTTTTTTTCTCGTACCATTTGCATCGTGCCGGTTCCGTGCCTATTTCCAGCAGTGGCGACGATGTACTTGGTCGTGACAGGGCGTCTGCCACCTTGTTGAGGACTCCTTTGCGGTAGGTTATTTCAAAGTCGAATTGCTGGAGAAACATTATCCACCTGGCGAGGCGGCCTGAGGGGTCGGTGATTGACATCAGCCACTTAAGGGAGTGGTGATCGGTTTCCACCCGGAAACGGTAACCCTCCAGGTACGGTCGCATCTTCTTTATTCCCCAAACGATGGCCATACATTCTTTTTCCGTGGTGGAGTAATTCTTCTGCGGTCCCGTCAGCGTAGTGCTCGCATAACTTATCACCCTATCGTCTCCGTTCACCCTCTGTATCAATGCGGCGCCAAGTCCCTCGTTGGAAGCGTCGGTTTGTAGCGTGAATGGAAAAGCGAAGTCTGGACATGCTAGCACTGGTGCCTGCGTCAGTCGCTGTTTGAGTTCGTCAAACGCCTGCTCCTGCGGTTCGCCCCAGGTCCACTTCTGTGCCTTCTTGAGCAGGCGGGTTAATGGTGCCGCTACGGTGGAGAACGCTGGAATGAACTTCCGGTACCAACTGGCTATACCCAGGAACTGGCGGAGCTCCCGCACTTTGGTCGGAGGCGGTATCCTCTCGATGGCTTCTACTTTGGCCGGATCAGTTGATATGCCGTCAGCGGAAACGGTGTGTCCCAGGTACACCAGTTTTTCCTCGAAAAATTTGCATTTTTCCGGGTTTGGTCTGAGTTTTGCGATACGAAGTCTCCTAAACACTTCCTTCAGATTCTGCTTGTGCTCCTCAATGCTGCCTCCTAGGACAATGATGTCGTCAAGATATACAAAGGCCCTGGATTCCATCTCTGGTCCAATAATCTGATCCAATAAACGTTGAAAAGTGGACGGGGCTGCGTGCAATCCGAACGGCAACACCTTAAATTGGAAAAGCCCTTTATTCGGTACGGTGAAGGCGGTTATCGGACGAGACTCGGGGGCGAGTGGGACCTGCCAGTACCCGTTCTTCAGGTCAATTGATGAGAAGTATTTAGAGCCTTTTAGTCGATCTAGGATGGCGTTTACCATGGGTAGGGGGTAGGCATCTTTTTGAGATACGGCGTTAACGGCGCGAAAATCGATGCAAAAGCGGTACTGCCCATTCTTCTTCCTCGTCAGGACCACCGGACTGCTCCATGGACTCTTGCTCGGTTCGATGACGTCCTCCTTGAGCATATTGTCCACTTCCTTGTGTATGATGTCCTGTATTGCCGGGTTTCGTGTTCGGTAGCGCTGTTTGATCGGTGTTGAATTCGTCAGACGGATGTAATGTGTAATCGCACTTGTAGGGCCCTTGAGATCGGCGAATCGTTCCATCTCGTCTTTGATGAACGTTTCGAGATTGTCCGAAGTGTCAGTAATTGCGCTTAGACCCCCGTTCGGTGTGTGCCCTGCGGTGGAAATTATTTTCCCTCGACTCCTCACCTGTAATTTCTCCAGGTCCAACACGAGTCGGTGTTGACGGATGAAATCCATCCCCAATACCACTGGCTCCGTCAGCGTTGCGAGTCGCAGACAATTCGCCGTAAACTTCTCGTTTGCTGTCCTGAAGGGTATCCGAAAACACTCGTCAACTCGTTCCTCATGTCCGGTGGCGGTGCGAGCAAGCAGGACCGGTACTTTTGCAGGAACCATTCCGTGGTCTTGGCAGAATTTTGCTGTTTCCCCGTTGATGTAGGACCTCGCGGCCCCTGTGTCGATCAGGGCGACTACTTCACGACCCCGGATCTTCACACGCCATTTCAAACGGTCGTCGTTGGCGTTGGCGGACAGAGCGGGGATTGGCGTCGATCGGCGTCCTTTGTTCACTGGCGGCGACCCCGGTTCTGAGGACCCACCGGGGTTCCTTTTGCGGCGGCCTCCCCTTCGTTTCCCGGACGCGTGCACGGACAATTCCGTGTCATCACCCCTTGTTTCCCGCACCTGCTACAAAACAGCTTGGCTTCTCCTCGACATTCAGACCGGAAGTGCCCCTCCTGACCACATCTCCAGCAGACACCGCGCTTTTCGATTCGTTGCGCTTCCTGGTGCTGCACGGTGGAAATTCTGGAAGGGTCCCGTCTGCTGCGGTCGTTCCGTAAGCCTCTGTTTGTTCCGGCGGTGTTGTTTAACTCTCGCTGCAATCTCTCGTACTCTTGGACCTGCGGTATCAGATCGGTGACAGAGTGGATGGAGTTACGGCGGATATAAACTCGGTATTCCGGCAGAAGGTGTTTGTATATACAATCTAATTCTCTGTCGCTGGTGAAGTTTCCATGTCGTCGAATCAGCGTCTGGATGGCGACGATGAAATCACACCCGGATTCGCCCCTGCGCTGCATACGCCGGCTGATCTCGTTCTCGAGGTCTTCTCGATATTCGGAGGGGACGTAGAACAGCTTGAATTCCGTGAGGAAATCGTACCATTCCCGGAGCCGCGGTCTGACGTTCCGGTACCACAAAATCGCCTGTCCTTTGAGCATCTCTGGTAGCGCCCGCAGGAGGCGGTCGTCGGGAACATCGTATTCTTCTGCTAGTTCGGTGACTCGTTCGATGAACGATATGGCGTCTCCTTTTCCGTCGAACGTTACGCCCCATTTCCTCACTTGGTGGGGATCTACGTGGGCAACGGTGGCTGTCGGCTGTATCAGCGGTGTCATCAACGGCTCAGACTGCGGCGGAAAACTTGGCTCGGCAACATATCCTTCACGGAGGAAGCGACTGAGGCGGCGTCGTAGTTCTTCCACGGTGCCTTCGGTGTCGATCCCGAATTTCTCCAGTTCCCTCGTGAGCTCGGTTTTCTTCAGGTTGTAGATCCAACCTACACGGGTGTCGGCTATTTCTAGGCCAACGGCGGCTTCTTTGGTCGGTGTGTCGTCTTTGGGTTTCGGCATTTTCGTTCTTCACCCTTTTGGGTCCCTGCTCGGGCGCCAAATTTGTAACGAGACTTTCCTCGTGGATTAGGTCTCGTTGGAGTTTTTTCTCTCGGGTCGCTTCAGTGGAGACGGAAAATCGCCAGGGCTTCTTGATGAAAACGTTTCCAGAACTAAATGATTTATTTCGAAAATAATAATAAAATTAACGGCGGTGATGGTGACGGTGACCGTAACGGTAACAGTAACGGTGACGGTGACGGTGACGGTGACGGTGACGGTGACGGTGACGGTGACGGTGACGGTGACGGTGACGGTGACGGTGACGGTGACGGTGACGGTGACGGTGACGGTGACGGTGACGGTGGAAGGACGGAGTCTGGAAGGCGCAGTACTCCGGGGTGGAGGAAGGACGGAGTCTGGAAGGCGCAGTACTCCGGGGTGGAGGAAGGACGGAGTCTGGAAGGCGCAGTACTCCGGGGTGGTGGTAGAAGGGAGAGGTCTGGAATTGGGCGCAGACCTCTTTAGGATAGGGTAGGGTGGACTGGTACCTCAAGCGTTGCCAGAGCTGGAAGGCGCAGTCATCCAGCAACTGATGTGTACTGCTTCCGCAGTCGTATTTATAGGGCTCCTTTAAGCCCCACTCTAGTCGTGGGTAGGGTTGCGCTTGGTGGATGCGCTTGGTGGATGCGCTTGGTGGATGCGCTTGGTGGATGCGCCGTTGGGCGGGGTTGGGGGGGGGCATATGGAATTTTCCAAATTTTGCTTCGTTACAATTGAGATATTCAGATAACACTCGACTTTATAGAAAGTAAACAACTTAGTTGCAAAGCCAGTAAAAAAAATGAAAAGCGAAAGCACACAAAATACAAACAAAAAAGAAAGTCTAGGCAAAAGGCAAATATGGGATAAGGCAGTAAGTGAAGTTATCACCAAGAAGGGAAATGAATGGGATGAAGCAAGAATCCCAAAACGAAAAAAATGGACATAGACATCGTGTGAACTCATTGCTGGATTCTGTATTTATTGTGCTGACATGTGGTGGGATCTTGAGAATATTTGACACTAAGAAGTTCCTGCCTAGATTTTCCTAACAATTCAAACTGACACAAGTTTGACGCTTGGATAGTTCCAATTATTTTCTAGTGAGTTTTGTTAGAAAATTTGATTATAACGCGTGCTGCTTTATCATTGTTACAAATTATGTTTGCTGAACGTACTGAGTAACTCTGATTACAGACATCCAGCATGACCTTTAAAATTTAGCTTATACTTATTTATTTGATTTGTTACCGGTTCATAAATTTGGACATGCTACGAGCGCATTAACAGTTTGTAATTATTAAAGATCAACATAAAGGAGTTGCTACTTTCACGTTCAAATTTGTTTGATAAATGTGCGGTGCAATTAGTTTGTTTTAAGTCAGTGATGCAATTTAATTCGATACTGATGACACAGTTAGCAAACTTGGTCATGCTAAAAACGCACTAACAATTTTATAATAAAGACCAAAACTAGGTTTCGTTTGAAAAATGTTTTGTTTCTATTCCATTCATCAACAGTTCCTGATGCAAATTTTTGCATGCACAAAGCATGTCGCACTTTTACATTTGAATTGCTAATCTGTGTTCAGTTGGTGTTTGCACGTGCTTTCGCAAAATTTGCGTTCTAAAATCATAATCAATTCAGTTTCAAATACATAGTCACATTCGGTTTTATTTTAAATCGATTTTCCAGCGTCATTTATCTTTTTAACCCTTTATCCCGCTACGAGCAGAACGCATTTTTGACTGTAGCAATTACCTTGCCTTTCAAATGCAAGACTTTAATCACTGCACGACATTCGCCTTTTAAATTTTTTAAAAAACACTGACATTGATTGACGCGAACCACTTCAACTGAGCGTACAAATGATTGAAATTTTTACAAGATCTTTCAGAGCACATACCGAGTAAATTTGAAAAAATCTAAAATGCAAAAATAATCACCATTAGATCCTTCAATAGCTCGACTAAAGAAAGTTTAAAATTATAAATGAACAACAGTTCTAAACGCAAATTTCTTTTGTTAAAAGTAAGCGAACGCCTAAAATGCCCGAAAAAAAGGAAAAAATTGGATGTAATGTACAAAACTAATAAACATTACAACTTAACAAATCTTCAATAGCTCGGATAAAAAAATTTTAAAATATAAGAGAACAACAGTTCTAAACGCAATTTTTTTGTTAAAAATAAGCGAACGTCTAAGATGCTTATAAAAAAGGAAAAAATCAGAGAAACATTTTTTGGAGTAGTATGTACTTTTGGAAGAAGTACCATTTAAATCGCTCTATATTATTGTAGTTTGTACATTCCAGTTTTGACGAGACAATAGACAAGCACAAGCACAAAACTTTTCTCTACCCACCTACATAAACTCATCTGCAATTTTAAAAATTCCAACTGAAAAATCCTATTTTTACAAGCAACTGTGCAATAATTAAGTAAGGAAGCAGACTTGAGATATTCCTAAAGAAGCCCAAATACTGTTGTTTTATTTGCGTATTGTAATGAGGCCAGTACGACACGCATTTAGAGTTCGTAATGAGCCTGAATGTCGTAATGGATTTTTTTTAATGTTAATTAAGTGTAAAATGTCAATATTATTTATTCTTCGTTAAAATTGTTAAGCTAATCAAAGCCTGCAAAACAACATTTTGATACCAGAGAGTAAAGTACCTACAAAATGAATATAAAATAAATATTATTGTCATTATTTCTAGTTTTATGTGAACTTAGAAATAAACAAAAATATACAAAAGGCGGCCTTTGAATTTAAAGACATGACGCTGCCAATTTTTGACAAAGTTCCTAGACCACCATTCTCGGCCTTATTTCAATCATTGTCCCAAATTTCTTGCAAATTAAAAAAATAGGATAAACAACTCGTTTAATAATACACTTATTTGAAACTAGTCCTCTAATATACTATTAGAAAGCAAAACTCACTATTTTTTTTAAACAACCTGAAAATTTGATGAAAATAAATAAAAGAAGTGACAAACAATTGCAGACATTCTACAAAATATAAAAAATTCCCAGTTTTGAATCTGTGTTTTACGTTTAACTGTTTATTAAATCCCAATTAAATTGCGAACGGGACACAAATAAAGGAATGAAGAGCATAATAATCCAAATTGAATGGAATAAAAATAGACAACACAATTTCGCTGAAAACGAACTAATTATATATTATTGTAGACAAACTTCATCCACTATGCACTATTTACCAACACAAAATAAAACAACCCTATTTCATAATAATGAGCTGTGAAAGCGAAGCAGAATAACTGAATAATTCCGTATTGTTTTAATCCCGTACATTTGAACGCGTACAGAGCTACAACCCTGTATGGACCCGAACTGATCTCTTAAGCTGTCTGAAGAGAACAAAAGGTAATTTAATTAGCAACCGGAATTCGAGCGCGAACAAAGTGCCCCGGTGTCTAATTCGGACAAAATGCCACGCACGAATTTCACCATTTCGTGCGTATAAAAAATGCAATTTTCATTTGTTACCTTTTTGTATCGCTTTGACGAGGTGGCCGTAAAAAATTAATAAAATCGCGGAAGTGACGCTCGCAAAAATGGCAAAAGGCAATTTTGTGTCTAATCAATAGTTGAAGCTTTCAGCCCCAGCTGGCGCCAGCTCCTCAACTAACGCCCCCACGAGCTTGCCCCAATTAAAGCTCTTTCCCCTTCAAACATAAAGATTATATTTCGCCACTTAAACACTTGAATATCGAATATCGCCCCCGGTATTCGAAAATATCGCTTCGGGCAAAGTTCAGAGGTCACTCCAAACATCTTCGCCGAAGACGTAATTTTATGGCGGCAATAACTGCGCGCGGATGGCGTTATCTCGATTAAATTTTAACACCCTCGCTCGTAAATCTCCACTTGATTTTTTCACGTTATTGCAGGTTAGGGGTGTGAATGCCTAATTACACCCCCAAATGGTGGTGTTTATGCAACGATGATTGTCGGATAAACAAACACAAACTTTCAATCGAAAAATAACAGCAGCTAAGCACCTAGTGTTGTCTTAGCCACAAAAACAATATTTTCTGAATCGATCACGGGGTGGAAAATAATTGTACGCGCCACGGGATTAATAATAATAACTACTCCACTCGTGATCGGTTGCTGCGTGACGTAAAGAAAAGTTTCGGTGCTTTCAAATTTTCATCCCAGTCGAGGGACTGGTTGTCGTGACGCAAATTTATGCCAATATCAATTTTTGAAATGAGATAATCCTCTGGAGGGTGCGTTACCAGAAATAAACTCACACGACAATGTGGTAGACGAAGCACTTCCAGTTGTCTGGACGTTCTAGGAAATTGTAAACTTGGCCCTGGAATGTGGCTCTTCCGGCGATTTTTCTGTGCTGGCGGGAGGCGTAACGTGCTGCTTCGCCCCATTTCGGGGGGCTTTCTATTAACAGAGAGGCGGCGTTCAAGCCTTGGCAGCAGGTGCTCGGAGCTGAAATAAAAAAATATACAAAATTTTTAACTCAATTTGTGATTAATTTAGAATGCAATTTAAATTTGGTGCGCACGTTTTCGTACTGACCTGAGTCCAGTGGTGTTTCAAGAAGTTGTTGGGAGCTGCGATCCGATAGGGGACTTGGTTGTGGGGTTCCCCCCATCTCGACAATGGTAACGGAAAGCTGCGAGCGTCCCCCACCTTCAAAAGCATTGAGTAACTAATCCTTTTGTTAAATCCTCGATTACCTACCGGTGTTGATGAGTTTCTGCTGTTCGTCCAGGGCCATATCGAGGGGTTCAGGAAAAGCAGCCCCCAAATGCGGCATTCTAGTCCGGCCAAGCCGCACCTGTAAAAACGGCATCTTCATTACAAATTAATGCACGCTCATCGATCGATGAAAGGCGGATCCGCCGACAAGGCCGGTATCAATTTTTTCCAAGACTCGCTTGTTCCCATTCTTTGAAGGAGATTAAATGACGGGGGTCGTTCGTGCAACAGGCTTATTAGATTGATCCGTTGATGGCACGATATCATTACATGAGTGTTTCTTAATCTGATTAGCGAAGCGGCATTGTTGACGAATTTAAACCCTTTGAAAGAAGTCGAAGGTTTATCGGCGACATCAGCTGGGAAGCCGCTTCCCCGCGTCCTTGTACTTTGCACTGAAATCGCAGGAAAATATTGAGAATTGCCGCCGTAACATGACAGTTTATTAACGTCCGTAATTCGCTTCGCAGGATACGACGACGCTAATGCGAAATCGATGGGGATGTCCCTGATGGACGACCATTTCCCCCAAGAAGGGGTTGAAAGCGTAAATAAATCTCCTGCCGGAATCAATCGTCAATAATACGAATTCATGTCAAAACACACACTGTACAGAATCCACTACACGAAGAGTAGGCGAAATCACCTTGAAATTCGTTTAAGTGTAGAAAATGTTTGACCTTGAAATTGAAATATTCCAAATAAGGTTTTGGCTGACAATCGATTCGGCCATAATATTTTAAATTTAAACAAATCTGTTTATATCAAAAATTTTAAAAATATAAACCTGGCAGTTAATAGGTTAGAAGTTCTTTGTTAATAACTGTTTATAACGCAATACATACAGGATGGATGAAAAGGTTGGAACTAATTCGATAACTTTATTGTAGGGACCGACAGAAAAAATCGCTCGAACACGTTAATTTTTAATTTTAAATGCGCTAATTCTGACATAACAATTTGCTTTGATATGTCATTTCTTTCAAGGCCATGACGTATGTATGTATGTATATTTGGTATATGAGAACCCTAATTTTTTATTGCGTTATTTTAAAGAGCATGTTTTTTGCATGTAAAACAATAAAATTTGTAACGTGTTACATAACAATATTTTTTGTTTGTTATTTAGTAATTTAATGATTTTAACAATAGCAGTTTATTTAAATAGCATGTAAAATTTACAAAATAATAAGATTAAATATTCAAACTGCCACCCTTCTTCAAGTTGACAATGACTAAGACAAAGTTCCAATTATTTTATGACATTATTTAAAATTTGTGGAGTGATTAGCAAAATTTCCTGAGTAATTCTAATTTTTAACTTTTCATTTTTTCTCAAAAATATTGTGATGTAACCTATTACAAATTTCATTTTTTTAATTCAAAAAAACAGGCTCATATGTCATGATATGTCGTGTCAATCGTTGACACTGTAAAAATAAAACAAAAGCTAAATTCCATGGTGTCCTGCGCCTACGTTTTTCATTAAAAGAATCGTTTTTTCATTTGAATAAGACAAAACTGTTGCAATTATGTGTAGGCTAGCTGCAAAAAATAAAACAAAAGCTGGATTCGCGTTTCGGGGACTGGGTATGAATTTAGAGGGTGGATTAAATCTTGACGCTGCTGTCTGTTTTACGACGCTCGCTTCATGGGCCCATTTGCCACCAAATCAGATTTGAACTTTCACAAAAATGGTTATAGTTGAATTTCCCCATGCTCAGATAATCGGCCACGTCATAAAATCCTTGCACGAGCCAATACGTACTCAAATATTAATCCAACAACTTAATCTGAATCCATAAATCGATACAGAGCGCGCTTTTCAATTCCGAGCGTGTCTTCCTCTTCAAGTGATGTTACAGACGCTCGCTGAATTAAAAATGAATCGTGGTAAGTGGGACAAGGTCTTCCCTTCACATTGAAAATAGTGAAATCGAATCGGATGTAGATCAGGAGATTCAGCTGAAATGCGGCGTCCCTTGCAAGACCAATAGTCCTAGGACTGGTTAATTATTTCGAAGTTGTTTTCTTCATTTAATGCAAAGTTGATTAGAATGGGATAGCGCCAGTCAAATCGATATACTTAATCGAAGGTTTCGTGCCTCTCCGATAAAATTAAGCACACCAACACACAAATATTTTATAGCTTAAATGGGGCATCACACAATTTGCAGCAACAAAAATATTTATGAAAATCAGTTAATTTTTTTAGGAGTCAAAATTAATCGAAAAAAATATGATTTTGGTTTTGAGCTTGTTGAGTTGTATTTATTAATAAATGCTTTTGTTTTTAACGTGTTATTTTTACATACCATATTATTTATTATTTATTTATATTCACTTAATTACGCAAATCAAAAAATGGTGGAGGCGCCGGGCAAGTCATTTTAATCTTTATTAAATATCATATATTGTTAACAATAAGTTGAACACTTCTGTGCAATAAAATTAAGCACGCCAATTATTTTATAGTTTAAAGAGGGCATCACAAAATTCTTGATAAAAAAATATTGATGTATTTCAGGTAAGATTTATAGAAAAATTTATTATTTCGGTTTTTGGGTTTGTTTTGTTGTATTTCGTAATAAATATTTTTGATTAGGTCTTTTAATAAAGGTGTTATGCGTATATTATTATTAATATTATATTTACAAAATTTAACAAATCAAGAATTGGTGTAGGTGCCGGGTTAGTCACTTCTGTCTTTGCTAACTATCACGTTTTGTTAATAATAAGTTAAGCAATAAAATTAAGCACACCAAATGTTATATAGTCTAACGGGGCATCACAAAATTCCTAGTAACAAAAATATTTATGTATTTCAATGAATTTATTAGGAATATCAAAATTATTAGAAAAAAAAAAATTATAATTTTAGTTTTTGAGTTTGTATTGTTGTATTTATTAATAAATGCTTTTATTTTGGTCTTTTAATAAAGGGATTATACATATTGTATTATTTATAGTATACTATTTACCAAATTATGCTAATTTTAATATATTTATTTACTAATTTTAAAACAAACAGGTTATGTGTTTTCAAATGTTTTATCTATTACTTACAATAGACCCGTATTATACAACTAAATAATTGTCAAAATAGCCATAAAACTCTCTTAAGTGATAATTATTAGTGGATTATTATAAATTCCCTTTTTACCAGCTTTTTATATTGATCTGTGAGAAAATCTAAGCTTGGGGATTAGTCATTTTTAGCTTTAATAGATATCAGATACTGCTTATCATCAAAAATGCAACACTGAAAAACAGTCGCTATATTTCGATGAAACTTAACCTTATTCGATTATTACAATTAAAAATATACAAAATGGAAGAGAAATATGAAATATACAGCTATTATTTTAAATTTTTGTAAATGGAAAATAATTTAAAATGTTTAATACTAAAGTTGTTTGCTTTAATATCACGCATGATGTGTTCTATTTAGTTTGGTCCTATCTACTCTTATTTTGTGGCTATGGAAACCAACTTTGTTTTTTTAAATAATAATTTTTTTGTTATTTTGACCCTATTTTTCTTTGTTTCATAGTGCAATTTTACCTTTAGATATAATAAAAAAAATAAGAAAGAAATAAATTTTGAAAGAACAAATCATCAACTCGCGGTTTTACATTGCAATTTAAATTTTTATGATGGTACCGAATCGACAGTTGACAGTGGGCGTATCGGCGTTTTAGCCCTCTTTACAGTTTACAATTTGTCATTTGGCTCGTGGTTCGCGGTTTATAGTTTCGATTTTAGTTAGTTTAGTTAAAATCTTGTTCCTAAATATGAAAAAATACTTGTACCTGCAATTACTTCCATTCTTATCCACAGTTAATATCGAACGATAAAATCAAAACCACGTAAACGAAATTATACATTACTGTCGATTTCGGCCCTGAAGCATTTCATAGGGTTGTGGCAATAAAGTTTCACTTGCACCGTGGTTTCGTAAAACCTCATCCATTTTTTTAAATATATTTACTGGGCATATACCATTTTTACCGAGCGGTTAGCATTTATAACATGGCTATCATATTTTTTACAAAACATTCAGTATTTTACTAAGCGTTTAGTATTTTTGCAATCCATTTAAAATTTCTACCAAACATGCGGTTTTGGTATTTCTACTAAACATTTAAATATAATGACGGAACAACACTGTTTGCATGTCAATAAAATACCGATTCGTTGAATTAATTTTGATTCTCTTCTGCAAGTAGTAGTTAGCAGTGCTTAGACACATTATTAATTAATTTGTTCAATATGTAATAATCTCTTATACCAAAGTAAAGATGTGTGCTAAATTTCGTTGAAATATAAATGGTAACAATAAATGGTGGAGGCGCCGGGATAATAATTTCTACAAAAGCTTACATGTCATGTTTTACTATTTTCTTGATAATAAATTGAATTTTGCCTGTGTTGCTCGAGATTTTCTGCGTCATGCTACTAAAATTACAGATGATATAAAATAAAATGGAATGGATCAATAAAACGGAGAAATTTATTAAATACATTGTCATCGTTAATGGTTGAAAAAGCGGAACGAATTGTGCAAAAAACGAGTAGCTAATTATATTACATTTCCAGTAACTTGATTCTGGTTATGTCAATTGTTTTGCATCGTTCAGTCTTGGGTGATGAATTGTTAAATTAAATCTATTGATTTTAAATAGCTGCTCTGAAGAAGAAAAAATGCTCTCATGCAAATGTGAAGAAATGTTATTAAAAATTTTCATAAAAGCCTGATCCAACAAGACATAAAAACAATTCCAGAATTTAGGGGAATGAAATTAGTTGAAATGAAGAGATGAAAGCGTCGACAATCAAGCTTCGGGCAGTGTTATTTTTAATCAAGCCCGTGTTGGTGAAAATTGAAATCGGACGGTTCCATTCCGCAAATGAATTAATCAAAATTCTGGCAGTTCCTATTATTGCAGGTGGGTGCAGCCGAGGGGCGTAATTTCCAGGTCAAAGACGACAATTAGGCGAAATTTTAAGGGGAATCGAAGACGGGCAAATTACGGGCCGAACTGGGGTGCAAAAGCGGGTCGGATCAAGCAAGCTCGCACTAGCTACAGAAAAAGTCGTTACCACATCAGGATCAAGGAGGAGGGCACCGCATTCTGGTGTTGAACACTGAATCGCCGCACCAAACCGTCACGCAAATTTGCGCATCTTTTCCGTACGAGGAGGTTATGTCGACTAGGAGTTTTCTCCCGGAGAGGGTAAACGGCTGCTGCAAAAGCTTGCGTGGAAATGCCGACGGCGAAAGCCGACACAGCGGGAAATTCACGATAATCAATATTTTATTTCAAATAATGGAACCGAATCAGCGGCGCCCAATAGAAATACGAAGACGAATCGGATCTTGTGCTATATAGATGCATCGATTGCGCTTTTCACAGACGTGTGGTCACTCACGTGAACGATGTTATTTGCTATTGCTTCAAAAAATTGTAACACTATTTAAATAAAAATTACTTATTTTGATACAACTAATGATACAACCAAACCGTCTCCCTTATAAGTATGGATTCAGTTAAATATATATTTTGAAAACGGTTCAACGGAATTCGTTAAATAAAATTTGGCACATGGTTAGGAGTAAGTATTTAAATTCTATTTTCTAAGATTTTTTGATTTTACGCTTTTATTTGAATCGGTTATTGTTGAAAGGGACTAATTAACATTTTTATACAAGAAGCCATTACATCGCCATTTGTGGTTTTGAAGGTAGACACATTGTTTGCCATTCCATTATACTCTAATTTAATTTAGTTGCAATCATTTAATTGTTATTTGTTGTTGAAAAGTGCCAGGTGCAACAATAAACTGCTTAAGGGTGAATGTTCTGCAGTGGCGGCTCGTGATCATTTTGTATTTTGATTTAATTTTGTGACAAGCTCCTTCTCGGTTGAATTGACTGCCATGCACATATATTTTTCTTGTCCGATGGTATTTCTTCCAATTATTTTTTTTCTAAAAATATTCATCTGCTCTGAAAAATACGATAGAGATGTTGTCATATTTTAAATAAATATCCTCGATTGAATTAATGCATTGTTTAAATTAAATTTTCACGAATGAGTGTAACAATTAATAAATAAATAGAGTTTGAGGATCGGATATTTTAATTTTAGGTTTCCAACTAGTTAAATGTCCTACTATAATTGCAGTAATAAGTCCGTGCTATTACTAAATTTTTTAAATCGAATTTTCCAAATATTCATTTCCTCGGAAGAGCGATTTCATAAAATACCATAAATATTTCTTAAAATTACAGAAAGTGGTGAATGACAGTTATAGTTAGGTATCTACAATTTTCCATGTATACTCAGTTACAACGCGAGTGATAGAATATAGTTAGTAGTTAGCTCATTTTGAATTGTTGTGGAAGTTTCCGAAAAGATATCATTTATTGCAGTCATCAATAACACTAATTCTTTAAATTTTCATCTGTTTAACCATTCTCTACCCTCATGGTATCGCTGAAACATTAATTCCTGTTAATTTTAAACTACTGCAAAAAAATTAATAAAAATATAGAAAAACCTTTTTATATATTTATTATTTTTTGTGACCGAGCAATAAAATATTTGTTAAATTTCCACTTAACGTGCTGCATTTTTATGTTACGTGTTTTGCGCAATTCTTAGGAAATCTATTTTTAGAATTTCATTTACCAGTATCACTTAAAATGCCTTATGCACATTATTATCCCTTTACTATTTTAAATTTTGTTTTAAAACGTTTGTTAAGACTGCAGGATTAGTGAGCTCAGAAAAAGATTAAGTGGTTACAATATCTGAAGATAAAGGACTGGGACTGTTGAAAAATTTTAAGTATTTCGAACACTTTGTTGCGAATCAGAAAGTAACGGTGGGATTACTTCTGAATTCTGATCAAGATCGAAATATTACAAATAATAGGGATTTTAAACCCGGATAAGAAGGATGGAAATGTCATTCAATAGATTATAATACTTACACAGAGTAGATTATATTATTGCATTTTTAGATTCTTTGTTTGATTTTAGATCGAGTTTATTTATACATATCTATTTATAAGTGCATCCTTTTTGAGTTATTCAATTTTATTTATTGAAATGGACCGTTGCAGAGGTCTGAAATAATACTATAATATCTTTGGTCTGAATACAGCATAAATGTATGAAAGTATGTAGCCTTTCACGGTCGGTATTATTAATTATAACGATCTTATTCAGAATGTTTTATTTTACAGCATTTACAATTTGGTATAATATGCACTTAGAGGCCCCTAAATAGTTACAAGATGTTCAATTTTAACAACTTCCAACGAACTTGGCTCAATATTTTTTAAATCGGCCCCAAATCTCGTGTTCGCAATAGTTTTTTTTTTTTAATTTTTTTTGTTATATTTTTTAATTTAGTTTATACTGTTATAATTTTCGAGGTAATTAAAAATTATTTTGTTTTAATTTAGAGATGTCGGTATAAAACAGAATGCTAAAATTAGGAATACATTTTTTTTTTGTTTGACGTTCTAAATAAACTTATGAGAGTATTTTCTTTATGAAAGAAACGCCATAGTATATGGGCCTAAGGGGTCATCGTACCTAAATCCGCCATTGACTTAGGTATTCAAAAAGAAATTTTCATGAAAAAGAGAGCTATATGAAGTATTGTGCCAGTTTCAGAAACTAAGGTACATCAAATGAGATTCACATTACAGTATCTTAAAGAAGAGTTCAAAGATTTTTATCAAAAATATAACTAAACTTGGCCGACAAAGATAGATAAAAATTACACAGGTCAGAGAAACCAGAAACCAGAAACACATATTTTTCGATAAAGTTTTATGAGAGAAAACGATTGTATTGTGTATTATGAAAATTGCAATTATTCTTAAAAGGTGCTAAGTAAAAAATCTTTAAATAACGATTTAGCAACAATTTGAAAAACAGAACGAATATAATTTCAAGTGCGTTATTTCATATTTGTATTAGGGTTAAACATTTTGAAAAACTTTTTATCAAATATACAGTTTTTTCATTTCCTGTAAAATTTATTAAAAGCTACTTAACATCTTTCAACAGTAATCGATTCATTTATTTTTGCGATACAAGGCACGGGGTAAAATTTAAAACATATTATTGAAGACACTTTTTTTAAATTTCGCTGAATTCAGTCTTGATTTGTATTAGGTGAAACGTAAATAAACATACTATCACAATTAAAATTTTAATTAAAAATTAAACATGTGTGTAATAATTAGTTTAATAAGTATCTTCAAAAAATTAATGTTTGGCTTGGGATATCACAAGTTCCTTTTTCATTAATGGCAATTTAACTACTGAAAAATATCTGGAACTTTTACAACATATTATTCCCCGAATCCAAGAACAATGTCCTGCTATTGGTGTAGAAACTGGTGCGAAATTTAAGCACTCTTCTAAACTCGAAATAAAGACTCATTTCGGTGCAATTTAAGACGTGCCATTTAAGTGATTAAAATTGAGCTTGTTAAAAAAAACACGGCGAAGCTCAAAATCAAGAACAAGGTATTGCCATCGGTGGATTGGTGCGAGTTGCACAAATTCCCTGAGCACACTTTACAATTCTGTTTCTCTATCTTCTGCGTTTCTTCACATAGGTTGAGCAAACGTAGAGTGTCGTTAGTGCCGGGAGTAACACACCGACTTATAACGGAATCTAAGGCACATGATTAAATCGTGTAAAAAATAATCTCTTCTTACCGTTAACAATGAGTCTTAGACAAACATCGGATAAACCTGAGCACACCCATTGCGCTGGTTTAGTGCAAGGTGGAATATCCTCCAAGCTTCTACTCAACTTGTGTTCTGTTTCAAATGTGTCATCAGCTACACCGCAGAAATAACATTTCAAGGAGAAAAATGTTGGCAAATAAAACATTATTAGTAAAAGTGTAAAAATCATTTTAGATATGTGAACTTGGCAAATGTCAGTCAGAACGAGCCGGCAGTCAACTTGATCCTTGAATAAATTGTTAAATTTATGAATTTTCAAGTGCACATTCAAAGTATGTAAATTTGGAACGAACTTCAACGCAAGCAGATGAAGTAGAAGATTTCCGCGGCATTGTCCTTAAACGAACAGTTTACCCATTTTTGCGCTTTAAGTGCGAGTGAATAGTAAAGAAGTGGTCCTCGTTGCCTCTTCATTCCCTCATCTTTCGAGTGCTTCGTGACAAACCTCCTGTTTGCTTTATTCATGCAATTTGCTTAATATTTATTTTATATTATTATTTATTTTTACAATATTTATATTAATTTTATTTTATAGAAAAATAAATTCTTATAATGTCAAAGACGTAAAATGGCGAGCGAGCAAGAAACAGATTGCAAAAATACGCGCGGAGTTATTACTATTAATTGGTGTGTAGAGTAAGTAGAAATGAGGACAAATGTGTATCAAAAATGCCGGACTCGGCGAGAAATTTTGTCTTGTCGTTTATAAACATTTGCACAAACTTTCAGCATCATAAATTGCATTAGGGCATGGTCTCAAGGTTATTCCAAAAAAAAAATAGTAAAAATCGATGCAGGGCAAGAAGTAAATTTTTAAAAATACAGCATTCTCCGTAAGCCCTTGAAAAACCCCGACGTCCCATAGAGTGTACCAAAATTTTGATCTTTTGATATTTGTATCCGTAAGATACATTTAATATCTTCTTCAACAAATTCCATGTCCCAGTGTTGTTGAGCAAAATGTTTAATGACAGTTTTTGTCAAATGTCTTGATTCGACAGTATCGCCGGTTACACTTAAAAATGAAACTAAAACTAGTTTTTATGGCCTCTTGAGCCATCCTTTTTATTTTTCCACTCATTACAACCAGCAATAAGAGTTCACACAATCGCACTGTGATATCGCTCTAGGGTTAAATGGTAAAATGCTTTTTTATTAACACTCAAAAATTACATTTATTTTAAAATAATATGCGAACGACTATGAAAATCACAGCACCTTCACGCAATCAACTTGAGTAATTATGACGATTAAAACGGTCATGATTATAAACAGCGTGTTCGTATCGGTACACTGGTACGAATTGCACAGATTCGTTGTGCACAATTTACAGTTTCTTTCGCCGATCTTTTTCACTTTCTTGCACAGTTTGAGCAAAATTCTACTGTCGGTCTCGTTGGGGGTTATACACCGGCTTATGACGGAATCTAAAGCAGCGAAGGATCGGATTTGTTTCAAAAGCACCACGACTTACCATTGATGACAAGTTTTATACAAATGTCCGAAAATGTTGCGCACGTCCATTGCGCTGGGGCACTACAAGGAAACCGATTTTCGGGGATTTTGTGCGTTAGCATTTGATTTAACTCCCATTGATGCACGCCGCAATAATAACACTTTAGTGTAAAGAATGTCGGTAAATAAATAATTAGCACACATAACGAACGGGCCATGTAAGAAAACTTGGACATGTTAAAAGTTGAAACCAAACGTCAGTCGAACTACTGACAGTGATGTGTTCGAAATTATTGTAATGTTTTAAGCATTGAGGGTGTCTTTAATTTAATATAATAAGTCGATCAGTTACGGAGTGGGTAAAATTTTGATAGCGTAATTAAATTAATTTTTAAGCAACAAAAACCACCAATAATTATTCCGATTTTTAATCAAGGTAAATGAGGCAACCATTTTGTTTTGTGTGCCCAACACAGGTGCCCAATTTTTGAGTGTTGCACAGATTTTTAGTCAATTTGAAATTTTGAGGCTTTTTTCCGTTTTTTTTCATCCATTTTCCAATTGAAGTTCTTGGAGCAAAAAGAAGAAAAGTCTATTTTTGTCCAAAAATTATATTTTATCACCATTATAGAGGTGTAAGTAAACTCACTAACATAATTTTAACTCTTATATCCCACATAAAAATAATTTTTTTATTGGTGATATTTTGTGAAGTTCATTCGACTTGAAAAAAATTTAAAAAGTTTACGTACAGAGTGGTTTATTTTCGATGGCCATATAGAAGATCTCGGAAAGTAATAGACTTAGAAAATGAAAAACCAGTGACACATTTCTTTGGTTTGCGAGTGTATAAGCAAAATTCAGATTTTGGCGTAATCTTTAAACCTTCTTGACTTTTTTATTATTGATGTTATTAAGTTTAAATAAA
Organism: Eledona agricola; assembly: GCA_964023215.1. Taxonomy (NCBI): domain Eukaryota; kingdom Metazoa; phylum Arthropoda; class Insecta; order Coleoptera; family Tenebrionidae; genus Eledona; species Eledona agricola. The sequence goes on along the minus strand of OZ026860.1, from coordinate 9,289,887 downwards.
AAAAATATGGAGGGCTGTTTATTTAGCCGTAATAAACCAAACTTGTGTTTTTTAAATATAAACAATATAAGACGATTGTATTTTCAAAAACGCTGTTTTTTCTAACTTTAAAAATACATTCATTTTATATGATAATTTTTAAAATTCTTGAAACAGGATAATTTACATTTATTTCGCAAGTTCTTATAAGTTAGTCATGGAAAGCAAATAATTTTTTTTGTTACATTACAACCGTGGTGTGAGAATATTGGTGTGTCAGTATTTCGAACCAAAATCGTACACTCTCGCGCATGTCCATCTCGTGACGTCACGTTCGATGCATCATTCCTCGTACGCGTTCGTTAAGTTTAAATTTTAAGCCAGTTTAAACAGTTTCAATCATTGTTTGGTGTTTAATTTGTTTAGTATATGTAAATATACTCAGTAAAAACAAAATGCCAAGTTGTGCAGTTTTTGGATGCACACAAATTACAATAGAAAAACAAAGGGTAGTGACATTAAATATTTTACTTTCCCCAAAAATGAGGATTTGTCAGTAAATTGAATAAAGGCATGTCAACGGAAAGAGAGTTATTAACTTAAAATACGGCAAGGCAACTTTTGAACCATGAACCAAGAACAGATATGCTAATTTGGGAGTCGAATCAAATAAATTATTGGCCAAAGAAAAGCCAGACTGGTTACAATCTATTTACCGGGGTAATTTGACGTACCCCACTAAGCAATTATTGCAAGTGGCAATAATAACTTTAGCATAAAGAATCGTTTTCAAATAAATATTTGTTGGATACACTAGTAAAGAAGACAATGTCCAAAATACCACAAAACATTACTATTCCTTTTGAAGTCGTATTATGTTTAGCTAGAACGCGTACTTTTATTAGTCTAATGGATTTAGTAAGACTGGTACTGACGTATGCCTCAGAAACACGGGCGGATACAGTTAAAACAAAACAGATGTTGGAAACGGTGGAAATGAAGACACTACGAAAAATAACAAATAAATCCCTAAGAGATCATGTACGAAGCGAAGACCTTAGAAAAGAATGTAATATACAAAATATTGGAGAATGGGTAGAAAAACGCAGAGATGAATGGAATCAGCACATATCCAGAATGAACGAGAGCAGACAAGTCAGGATAGCAAGAGATAGAAGACCCAACGGGAAGCGCAGCCCTGGAAGACCACAAAGAAGGTGGAAAGACAACCTGGAAAAACAAGCTAGTTAGCTTAATAATAATAATAATAATAATAATAATAATAATAATAATAAGAAGGATTTAAATAAGAAAATAAGTTTTCAAAATTGTAGCTGAAAGCTAGAGCGCAAGATGTCAAAATTTACAAACTTCAAGAAGTAATTTGTTGTCTAGGTAAATAAATGTGATTTGTGTTTAAATAGATTTTTATATATGTATATTATATAACATGTAACATTTATTGAACGAACCGAATAAAAGCGAAAAATGTTTCATTTTTTAATTCAATGTCCTGAATATTTTGGGACCTAGCTAGATTGCTTTTTGTCAGCCGAAAACGGTAATTGTTGCCTGAAAAAATGTACAAACATTGTTCATTTAGCAATAGGTATAGCATAAAAAATGGCACCGATAATTATACGAGATTAAACATTAAAAGCATTAAACTCAGTGCATCTCTGCATCGAGCATGACGTCAGAGTGCTAGACAAAGACAGATAGTGTATGCGCACTGACACACCATTATCTTCACACCACGATTACAACCAAATGTGCGGAAAATTGTAAAACTATCAAAAATCTCTTTTGTTTTCATACAAAATATGAAAAATTACATAATTTTGTAGGTAAGACAGAATGATGTTATAGCATTTCAACAAATAGAAAGATTTTCTGAAAAAATCTTTTGGATCCTTCATACAACGACGAAAAAGATACGCTACTGAAAAGAATGAGGAAGAAGAACTTATTAACGTCCTAGGAAATGCGGCTTACTCGAAAATTTCTTTCAGACAAATTGTCTTGCGATTTCCGAATTTTGGTGGATTCCATGAAACACTCTAACACGTCGTACTTTTCAGAATTCTCGTCGTTTGAAAACAAAACAGAAACAAAAGAGATTGTTGACAGTTTAACAATTTTCTGCACACTTGATGGACGGTGATGTGACAAAAGAAATCATTTGTTTTCCTTTGAAAACTTATCAGAAATCAAAATAAATTTATTTTATGTTATGTTAGTTTCAGGAATTTTGGGGACCATGATAGAAAATGTATATATTTTTAAAATCAAAGAAAAAATGCGTTTTTAATCGCCTTCTATTGTTTGTATTGAAAAAAACACACCTTTCATTTATTAAGGCTAATTAAACCGCCGTAAATAAAATCTCACTAGATCGTTGCATTCTACGTAAAAATGTGCTGGCATAATTTTTTTATTTCAAGTTAATATCAATAACAAAAAAATTAGGAAAATTTAAAGATTTCCACAAAAATTTCAACTTTTGCTTATATCTCGAAAACGAGAGACGGTAGATGGATGCGATTTTCACCAAAATAAGTTTCTCGAAAAACTGGCACTCGTTTTTTTCTAAGTCCTTTACTTTCCAAAATTTGTTATAGAGTCATCAAAAATAAACCACCCTGTACATAAACATTGGGTTGAGTGCTTAAACGAAACATATTGGACTTGCCCCCTTAAGCATATTGCTCCAAGAACCAATCTTTTTCGTTTTGCTCAAAAAGAAGGAATATGGACTTGCGTCCTTCTTGCAACATGGTCTTCAGTCCAGAAAATTTTTTTTTTCAATTATTTTAATAACATTTTAGCCCAATTTTGAATAAAACTTGCGTAATAGCGGGTGAGGGTTCGAATTAATACAACATATTACTGTTTTTATGTATCGTTTATTATTAGGAAACTATAAATCTGTTTACATTGTTTGTGCGACACTCCGAACGTTCAGAAAGAAGCAAACTATAGTAGAAACAGCTACTCTGTGAATAAGCTTTGGAACATTGAAAAGCTTCCAAAGGCGAACATGGATCATGCTACAATGGAGGTCACCTTCGAATCGTTGAAAAAAGTTAGGACTGGACACTCTGGAAACACACCCGCCAGGATGAATTATCAATCAACAGAAATATTGAAGTTGTCCCATTTAAAACTAATCATTGTTCAAAAAAAAAACGGCAGCTCGAAAGGCTGTATATGGAAACTAGTTTTTGTTTTATTTTTTCCAATGTAGACGTTTGAAACTGTCAAATCATGACATTTGACAGGAGCTGTCATTGCAAAATGTTTTCAAATGACGTCTAAACCAAGACTAGAAAGACTAAAAAGACACCTTATGGATTGTGTCCGCGACGCTCAATAACAAAAAACTTAATTTCAAATTTCTCCAACTCAATGCAAAAATTTTACTACACTCCTTCGAAAGTCGAAGTTATTCCATAGCCAACAAAACCTCCGTTTTATTTTGAACGCTCGTTATAAGTCAGATTCACAAGAGAACTTGTACAGCACGAAGAATACATTTCTCTCTTCTCCCTTTCAAGATTTAATAATTAAATTCTAGTCATAATATCACATTTTTTTATACTAATCTAAGTCTCAATGAATGAAATGGACAATATTTGGAATAAGGATATTTGGAAAATTTTACTTCTTTTACTTCTTCCATATCACTAATGATGGTGATTGTTACAAAGTTGTTACAGATGTATGTATGCACTTAATCTAAAGTCACCATAAAATACCGGGTGACTATAAATGATTGACATTTTTTGTGTTGGGTTGGCAATATTTTTTAACTCTTCCACTGGGTACACTGATTTTCAAATTTGAAATTGTCAAATTAACGTCAAATTTAAAAATTGCCCATATCAGAATTGCTTTCAAAATGGTTTTTACAACTGGAAGATCTTTTCGATCACTCACTGTAACCATTTTCTCCGTTATTTGTCACTTTTCGTACGCTATTATTCGGCGAGTTACACTTTTTGACAACAATATTCTAACCTGAAAAGTTAATAGACATAAATCACGACGACAGTTAAAATGGTACCAATCCCTCACTGTTGCCAATTACCTAAATGAAGTCAATCATTTATAGTCACCCGGTATATATATCAGAGCATGCAAAAATAAAACGAAGTTGTGTAAGATATGGAAACTAGTTTTTGTTTTATTTTTTACACTATAGACCATTGTCATTTCATGACTTCAAAAAACACGAACCTCTCTGTCTTTTGTCAATGCTCAAAACAGTTATCAACAGAGAATTATCTCAAATTTTTCCAGCTCAAGGTCAACATTTTGTACCCTCTACCGAATTTCAAAGAAATTTTATGACCTACGCAGCTTTGATTTATTTTTGTACGCACATTATTTTTATTTATTTACGAGGCAATTGAAACACAAAATTATTAATTACTAATTAGGTATCCATTACCTATTCTTATTCATTGTTTTAACAAAACTTCCTCGGGACAGTAAAAATATTCAAACAAAAGTAGAAAAGCTCCCTTTAATATAAAAACCAGAATTTTGCTACGTGTGAACTTTGATTAACAGAAATTTAATTATACACTTCAAACAACGACCTTTGTTTAATTACAGCGTAATTGATGAATGTAGAGTATTATGCTTGCAATACGCATTGCTGACAATAACAACGTTGATATCACTCAAATATCGATACTCTCATCAAGCAATTTATTTTTTTACAGTGCATACAAAAAAATGTGAGGCTCGGGAATCCATAGAATTTGCAGAGCGTATAAAAAAAGGATTGGTAGGAGACCATGGAATCTAGCTTTTTTTTCCAGTGTAGACGTTAGACATTGACACCAACGTCAATGAAAAAATTTCTCTAACGACACCTAGAGATGTAATTCGTTTAAAAAGACACTAAATGTGTCTGAAACGATTGTCAACTAAAAACTTAACACTTAACTCCAGACAAAAGACAAAAATTTGCTACACTCTAATCAATTTCAAAGTGATTCCATAGCCTATGCAGTCACCTTATTGATTTGCACACAGGACATGATTAAAATACATAGAAATTATAATAACAATCACATTTATGAAAGTATGTGGGCTTTCACGGTCGGTGTGATTAATTATAACAATCTTCTTCGAGATTTCTGACTTGTTAATTAGCTCCTCGGAGCATTCACTACACACCGCCCTAATGCAACTTCAAATGGAACACAGTCAAAAATCTCGTTATACTTAATAATCACATTATTGTAAATATCATACAAAAACCAAAAACACCGCATATTTTACTAATCTTTTTAGATATAGTAAATACGGTTTCTACTATTAATTAACAATCACATTATTCTAAAAATCATACAAAAACCAAAAACTATTAATGTAGCCGCATGTGACTGATAATGGCTTGACTGGAACTGAACTCTTTTCCACAAACCGTACAGGCGCACGTTTTTGGTTCAATAATATTATGTTTGGACTTTCGATGTGCCCTCAACGACACATTCTGCCTAAAACCGTCACCACAAATTTCGCACTTGTACGGCGTCTCATTGGTGTGCTGTCTAACATGAGTTTTTAGTGCAAACTTGCTCGAAAACCCACGATGGCAGTATTCACAAATATAGGGACGCAGCTTCAAGTGTGCCGTTTTGATATGCTTGTTCAGGTAGAAGAAAGTGAGGAATGCTTTGCCGCAGGTGTCACACACGTGCGACTTTTCACCTGAAAACAATTTACATCAGAAACACCTTTGCACAAAACTCGTGTTTACAACGCTACCTGAGTGCTTCTTTTTATGCAACAAGTAAGCGTAGCGTTTTCTAAACACCCTCCCGCACTCCTCACAAGTGTAACTGGAAGTGCTGTGAGTGTGCGCTAGATGCCCCCTCAAACTCTCCAAACTCCTCAAACTCGCCCCGCAAATTTCACAAATCTGTGGCCCAGATGAGTGGTTCTTAATGTGCTTAATTAAGTTACTTTTAGTTATTTCCGCATCGCAAATTGGGCACTTCTTTTTTTGGTGCGAGTGCGCTTGATATTGCCTCTTGAACTGAAACTGCTTCTGACACACCTCGCAAGTGAAAGGACCTTGCGGCTTTGACGAACACTTCTTCTGTAAGAATAACTGCACCGCTCTGGTTCTGAGATCACAAACGGAATGTGCTTGATCCATGTGCAGGTTGTACAAGCTTTTATAACGAAAGGTGACTCCGCACTTGGGACACTTATGATCGGTCAGTGAACACTTCTTTGCAGACAGGTGCGTTTTGTATTCATTTAAATTACTAAACGATTTGTTGCAAGAGTCACACATTTGCTGGTCACTAAAGTGTTCTTGGACGTGTTTGGCTAGGAGAGTGCCTTCGAGAGTGAGGCCACAAATCACACAACTCGAACAACACAGTTTTAACACTTCATCTGAGTCGTTGCTGGTTGCTTCTTGAAGTGGTGTTTGGTCGAAATCCGCATCTGGTACCTCCAGCTTCACTTCGACATTATTCAACAAAGACAACTCGCGCAGCTTTTCGTCCGCTTTTAACATGTTCTGTTGGATGTTAAATGCTAGCTTCATGTTTAACAAACACTTGTGGCAAGTGATTGTCGATAACTCTTCACTGGAGTCAACCTAGAGCAGTCGGTTAGTGATACAATGTTCAATTTAATCAGACGCGTTTACCTTAATCGATGTTAGGGCTTCCAGCATTTCAGACAGGTTTTTCTCCAACAAGGAAATACCAATAGAGGGATGAGCTAAACATAACCTACAAATTCGTTTATTCATGATTTTCACACAACCCCTAACGCGCCCACGATTAATTCCAGCACGAATTTTTTTCTAATAAATGTTACGACTGTAACTGGCTTTGAAGCAATAACATTTCCTCTTTAAGTCCGCAAATGCTTAAATTTGGGAATATTTGACAGACGAAATGTCAAAAAATAACAAAAGCAGTCTTGCAAAAAGCGACCAACAACGCATTGCAAAAAACACTAAAATTTTGAAAAATTATGTGAATGCACATTTAAGAGCGGCGTCTCACAAACTCTACTGGTTTTTTACCGATAGATGGCACTTGCATCTGTAATGTCTTTAAATTCAATTTTAATTTGACCATGAAAGCGTTCTCTACCGAGTAGAGGTGAAACGTCTTTAAACAGTAAACAGATTTCTGTCATTTCGAACTAGAGATCCGAGTCTGCACTTACCACGAAACAATTGCGTAATCAGACTCATAGGCGCAGAGACTCGAAATACACTTTGGTCGAAACCCAACATAATCGAAAATCATTCACGGTCAATTTAAAACGCGAAATGAATGAAATTCATACCGCCTCAAAATAAAAATGTTGATTCTGCCTCAGTACGTATTTATAAACAATCACTGAACTGATTTAAACAAACATGGCGTTTTTGCTTACCATTTTAAAAAATCACAGCTGCAACATCGTTGTAACAAAAAAAAGAACGGCAATATTTTGTATCAATAATATGTTAATGATAAATAAATTCAAAAGTTTAAGTTTGATGACGACTAGCTACCTGCTGTCCTGTACCTTTTGAGATATTTGCATTTTTATGATCTGCAGTGTTCGAAAGCGAGCAAATAAATCATACAAATCGCCACATTTATCCTTATTTTCTATTGATGTTCCATTTCGGAATCAAAAATTAGCATAAATTGATTCATCGGTTTAGATAAACATGAAATTGAATTATCCAAAAAACCGGTGGTTTTAGGTATAGAAAGGTATTTGTTAATTTTCGAAAGTCATGCTTTTTTTCATTGTAGTTCGCGGTTGAGTGGGTAAACGGACTCAAGTCGTATGTCGAGTAGTACCTTTCAGAAAATCGATATAATAAAGTCACGATAAATAACATTTTCTATTTTTGCACCTTTCTGTATGACATGTGTAATTTTACCCATGTGCCCGCGAATTATTCGCACATAAATGTAAATATTTCTAAAACTCAGAAAATAGAGTGGCTTTTGAATTTAACGAGACGTGAGAATAAGGTATGAAAATAAAGGTCTTATATGTAAAAAAAGCAAATTGACATAATCATCAAGTTAGTAATAATCTTTATTGATTAGGCCCCCGCTAAATATTGTCCATTGATGCAGTTCCCGATGGGACACCTGTAGATTATTCGTAACTGCCTAGATAAGTATTATAATTTTTTTTTTCAATATTAGCGAGTTACAGCAGAGACTTGCATGTTCATTTATCACGCAGTTTCCGGAACTGCAAACGATGGGTACAGATAATGCCCCGATCTTTGTTGATAAAACCAGCGGCTCTTGTGTCGGAATAAATACACAGGTATAGGTAAAACGCCAGAGTTCATATAAATAAACACCATCGCTATTTCTTTCTTTTTACAGTTGTACAGTACTGAGAAATGCTTTCGGCCATTTAATTAGTTCTTCCTATAGATTGGTTATACTTTTCAGTAATCTTGTCATGTAAATCAGGATTTGTATTGTCTGCGCGATGAAGAAAACGGCTTATTTCTAAGAAAGGATTCCTTCTGATACGTACTGAGCCAGAACCTACATTTTATTTTAGCAGTTATGAATTTCATACCATTCAAGTATTTCCGTAAATTGAAATAACTCCAATGAAAGGCATCTCTTTACCTGCGTCCTCCACCCACAGAGTCGTACAGAAACGTAGTAAACGTGTTAGCTGGTGATTTACAGAAAAGCCGGGGTCATAATTTTGTAATTTTTTTAAATTGGTTTTTAGTAGATTTAGATAATAATGACTAATCCATGAATTAATAAATGTACTCATTCTTCTTTAAAAATAATGATTTCCTATTAGCACAGGTTATCCGCACTTAATTTTTCATAAATTACATATTGTAATCAACACCCCGAAATTAGTTAAATTCAACTCATACTTATCAAAGTGCAATTTTTTTTGTTTTAAATTGACAACAGCTACAGCCCGACCGCAGAAAAAATAAGAACACCGATAGAAAACCACAAAATTCCGATAGATTATCAACATGCACACGACGTAAGTTTGATACACTAAACCGATTTTCTGCACGCGTTTTTGTCGTCTACCGCCCGACGGAAAAAATCGCGACGTTTTCTAAAGGCATTGTTCTATATGCGCGCTTTTATGCATCGCGACCACAGATTACTCCAGATGACTGACTCAAAGCAAATATTTTGGCGGAATGACCTTTAACGACCTTCAAATTTTGTAACAGTTTTCAGATGGCGCATCAATCAAATTTTGCGGCAAATTTAACTATTCTCTCCTCTAGGTAGAAAAAATGCTATTATATTTTGATTATTTTATGATGTATTCTACAAAACTAATGTAAAAATTGTTCTGTAGAATAAATCATAAAATATTCCTTCATTATTTACACGTCATACAAACAATTTTATAAAAATCAATTTATTATATTACATAATTTAAATTAAACAAAATTATACCCAAAATGTTAACAATTACATTTCTAAGATACTTAAAACTTACACATATGATAATTACTTGGGGATATTATATAATAATGGAAATTTTAAAAGACTTGCCGGACAACCAATAGAGCAACCTGGCTTACTTCTTCAAATTCATACACAAAAATAATTAATAATGAAGCCTAATATCTAACGATGCCGAAAAGTATTTTTTGCAAACCCTCTACTTTTGCTTTAGATTGCAATTTTGGACATTTAGAGCTTCTTGCCACAGTTTCGCTCTAGAATTATGTAATTAGATTTCCTCAATTTGTTGTATTAATAAAACATCCTTACCTTTCTTCACTTTTTGGAAAACAATGCAGCTTCTCCGCTTAGTTTTCACCAACACCACAAATAATGTAAAAAAGACCCTTCGTTTGCTTAAAATTTTTCACAAATTCAATCGACAAGCAAGTTTTGGCATTTACTGGCTTGATTATAATTGCAGCAAAATGCTGTTTTTAAAATATTAGTCAGAAAAAAAGCAACAAGAGTAGAAACAGTCACGCTTTTTAAAAAACACGGAATTGTACATTGTTCAATTTAAAATAGTGAAAATATTGGGCCTTTTATTTGAATTTAAATAAAAGTTTTTGTAGTGACATTTAGCGGTTGTACAAAGTATTAGCATTGAATTTATAACTACTTGTAAATTGTAGTTGTAAATTCAATGGTATTAGCAACGACTTCAGCGCCTCTACATTTGCTTATGGTATCTGTGACAAAGATGTCATGCGCCTAGTTTCAATGTGTAGAAAAGAGATAGTTCCGGACAAAATCGCCCAATGAAGTCCAGTAAGTCCTGGAGTAATCTGTGATCGCGACGGTCTGCCGCTCAATTTTGCTTGATCTAAATTTTACCGCTGGGAAGCACGCCACTGCCATTACTCTCAAAAAATAACTATATCCGATCTTGAACTTCAATATTGATACTATGTCAGCGACATCGTTACCACAATAGCTGAACTAAAATCTTACCGATTTTTACCGGTTTCTACTTGACCGCTTTCATCTAAGGGCAGATGAAAAGCTAGCCAGAATTATTGCTTAAAAAATGGTAATCTTGAAAACAAGTCGTACAGGAATAATTTTGGTCTCATTTGGAAGATAATGTTATTGCGGGTATAATAGGAGATTATGTAGCAAAAATAAGTTAAATTAAAGTGTACAGGTTGATGACAAGTTTCTACCTTTTTTTAACTTAGCAATATCTTTTGATTGGTTGCTTTAATCAGCTTCAAAAGTTCCTATTAACTGGAATGGGGTTTCCAGATTACATTACCATTCATCATTTTCTGATCCGTGGCGTAGTTTTAGAGATTACCATTTTTTAAAGTGCTTATGTTTCGTGGGCGAGCGGGTGAGTGGGAACGGGGGTACGCAACTGTGAGACCCCGTTCTATCGCGTGTTGTATTCTACGAAGTTAGTTGCTGAATTATGTTGTGTACGCATTTAGTAAATAAACATTTATTTCATTTTCCTAAAACAAATAATAGTGTTTACATAAAACTCACACGTACAAATGGTTTGTTGTAAATTTTGATTTTGTTACGATTTTATATTAATTTTGTACAACAAAAGATAAATTGAAAACAATTGTATATTTGATAACAAAAAATTCCCCTACTTCCCAACAAAAGCGATTGAAAACGGCTTACAACGATTTTAGCAATTCCCACAATTATTACAGCAACACTTCCAAATGTACTAAAACTCGGCATCGGCTTGATATAATAAAATAAAATAATAATAAAACGACGAAAATCGGGTTTGTTGGGACTTTAAGACGGGAGTGTTGGTAAGCCTCATTAACATTTTGACTAGTTTGACGCCTTCAACTTTTCAACAAACAAAATGGTGACCTGCTGTTGGCGGTTTGGCGCGTTCTCTTGATTCAATCAAACATTACAGTTTTTGTGATTTCTGGGCTTAATTGAGTGTAACAAATTGCCTGGTATTCCGCGATGGAGCTGCAGAGAGGAATGTGCAGTTTATGCGCCGAAACCAGTAAGGTTTTAATCACTTCGGACGCCCAAGAGATCTGCAAGCTTCTGCCAGAGATTTTTGCCGGATCGTTTCTCACCGAACAAGAAGTGGGTATCGACCCAAGCACCTCATTATTTAACCTTTCGCTCAGTTCCAGACGATCAAAAAGTACTTGAAGATATGCATGAACTGTTGCTTCAAAGTACAATTCGCCCACGAAATGAAGGAGTTGGTGGCCTCCCCTGGGGCTAGTGGAAGCGATGTTTGCCACTTCTGCCACACCGACAACAACATCGTGGAAATCGAAAGCAATTGGAAATATTTTAATGTTCGGACCGAAGGCTACTTGAACACTAAGGAATTTCCAATTTACACCTGTTGCAAATGCCTCTTCTTTTTCGACATTCTGTATAACATTAAAACAAAACTGTGCCGTCAGTTTGTAAGTCGTTGCCCTATTCACATACCGTATCATTTATCATTGATTTCAGCGCAAGTTGGTGCAGAATCGTCCACAAACCGCTTCTAAAAGAAAATCCACGGACCCCATCCCTTTACCAGCTGTTAAAAAGCAGAAAACTCACAACTGCTTCGAATACCTGCAACCCTTGTCTAAACACAAATACCACGTTCAGACTAAACTAAAGCGTGACAAAAAGCTGTTCAGAACAGTTGCATACGTCAATTTGTTTGACCAGCGAACTGAGATTAAGGAGACGCCCAAGAAGCGTCCCATTATTAAAATCAAATTGAAACCGGTTGGCAAACATGCAGTCGCTGGTCGGAAGACCCAGTCTGAGGAAGGCCCCAAGAAACACAAATCAAGCGTCAGACGTCAGTCTATGGTAGAAGACGCGGGGCTGAACGAAACGCCCAAAGTTGCCGCCGATTTAAAACTGGCACCAAAACGTCGAGTGTCGAATTATATTATTCAGACTAACGATAGCGAGGAGAACGACAATGACAAGGAAGAGGACGCTTCTGTTAGCAATATTGAAAAAATTGACGAAATCGTTGAAAAGTACATTGAAAAGAAAGATGAGACGTCGGATGCAGCTGAAGAGAGCGTTCAGGAGAACGACAATGAAGCTCTTGAGGACAGTAAACAGAAAGAAGATGAAGAGGAAGCGAGTAGTAAGACACAGGAGCAAGCAAGCAAAATTATTGCAGAAGAGAAGGAGCTCACAGCTGAGGAAAATGACACAAGTTCGGTTGGGGAACAGACGGAAAATGTGACAGAATCGGAAAATGCAGAGAAAGCACTTGACAATGTAGAGATTCTCAAAAATACAGAGAAAGTGCTTGACGATGCAAAGAAAGCGTCTGAAGATACAGAGGAAGCACTTGATAATGCAGAGGAGATACCCAAAAACAATGACGAATCAGTAGATGCTGAGGACAGTACTGAGAGAGGTGTTAATGATGAAGCTAAGGAAGTAAATGGAGAGTCTAAAGAGATGGATGAAGTAGGCGAAGCACTTGTTGAAGAGTGCAAGTCTTTAGAAGGTGTGGATCTAACTGAGGACTCCAATGACGTGGAACTCATAGAAAAAGAGTCTGAAACAAGAAAAGAAGATGGTGACGACTCAAATGAGTCCAATGACAGTTTCATTAAGCTAGTAGAGAATAATGATGAAATCGACTTTGAAATGGAGAAGAGAGGCACAAGCCCAGATTCAGAGTTTTTGAACGGATCTGATCGCAAAAAAAAGCGCGTCACATTTAGCATGGAAACCAAATAATTCACGCTGTAATATATGCTTGATTATAGTAACTCATGTTTACAGTTAAGTGAAAAGTTACAACATTTAGGCTAAGATCTATATTTTATTACATTGGTTTCTCATCATAATCGTTAATAAAATTGGTATCACCGTCGTTTGGATTCATGTGATCCTCAATACAGTTTTCCCAGCTCAGTTCATAGACGCTTTGTTGGAGGGAGGTATACGAAAACGAGAACTTACTCTGCTGAGTCCAGAAAATTTCCTTATCGTCGATCCATTTTATCAGCTTTATTATGTTTTCGTGAGCGGATTCGTTGTTGTCGCAGCTGCGTATAAGACGAACAAACGCGGGGAAAAGTTCTTCACCTAAAAAGCAATACTTTCATGTTGTATTTAAATAAACTGATGGACAATTGAATCCTTCCACTCACAATTTTCGGTGTTTTTAAAACAAGTGTAAGTTTCTTTGTGGTGATCCGATTTGGAAACGGTTTTCTTTAGGCGAAAGCCCCATTTTATATCTATAAAAATATGTAAAAGTTATCATCGTCATATAATCAGCACAATATACATATACAGGCTGAAATGTAAACATGTTGCAAAAGTATTAAAATTTGGACCGTTCCCAATTTGCAGAGAGGAGTTTGGGCTTGATATAATGGTTCTAAAATGTGCTCTTTAACAACATTTAAAGCTATTCCTGTCCGTTTCTTTCTTCACCAACTTCAAATGACATTATTCCACAATAGCTGTTTTTTCATTGGAGCTTTAGTAATCCTCTTGTTAAAAAAAATACAATTTATGGTACACACGTGAATCTGAAAACTTCAAGTTCAAAGGAGTCAACTAAATCGATTAAAATTGAGAAGTAAACGCTCTGAAGTCTACACAAAAACGTTAGAAAATTTTCAATTTGCTATAGTGCTATAAACTTAAAATTTAGAACACTGCCGAAATTGACCATTCCGAATCGAAATAAATTATTTTCAATATGGCGACGCTTCTGCTTATACAGGAAATTGACGGCATTTTTGTTATTTTAAATAGCACCCCAGTTTTTATTCAATTTTTGAGTCCCCTTTTTCTCTCTGAGTTCAGACAATTTAGTTGTCTGTTGATAAACAACAAAACTATGACAGATATGTCATAGTTTTGAAGATATGTAAATTATTTTACTAAATTATGCATTTACGATGGTCTATTAAAAATGGTTTTTGCAGTCGATAATCGAAAGTTTTTAGAATCCTTCGTTTGTCGCAACAATAATTCAATCACATCCTAAGTACTTACAATGATTTAATGAAACTGCCCAATACAAAGCGTCAATATTAAATTTTTTTTTGAAGATATGCCAATTATTTTACAAAATTGTGTATTTACGATGGTCTATTACAAAAATTATTTCTCAGTAACCATACGAAAAAAACGCAAACTGGTTTTTGCAGTCGATAATCGAAAATTTGAAGAATCATTCGTTTGTTTCAACAATAATTAAATCACATTCTAAGTACTTAGAGTGATTTAATGAAAATGCCCAAAACAAGACGTCAATATTTTAATTTTTTTAAATGGCAGTAGATAGAAAATTAAATCTAAGCGTGAGTTTTATTAGCGTATTCTATAGCTATTCATGTTACTTTCCGAGTTATTTCGATTTCTTTAGAAAATTGGTATAATTTCATAATCGTGAGCATTGTGAAAAAATAACAGTTCTCTTGTAAATCTGTTTTAATAATTGAGTGCAATGGATAAATTATTCAAATAAAGTGATTTTAGATTTACTATTTATTCAAAGAACCAACCCTAAAGGGCACACGGGCACGTGCCCACGATGCCAAAGAAATAAGTAATATTTTTTATAGATGTTAATTTTTAATTTGTTGTGATTTGGTGTGATTGAGTTATTTTGCATCAAGAAACATACAGTGCACTGGATGAAAAGGTTGGAACTAATTCGATAACGTTTTTATAGGGAACGACAGAAAAAATCGCTCGGAGACGTTAATTTTTAATTTTAGAAATCATAGAAATTTGCTTTGTTGTGTTATCTCTTTCAAGGCCATGACGTCATTTCTATTTTTTTTAAATGAGAACCCTAATTTTTATTGCGTTATTTTAAAGGGCATGTTTTTTTGCATAAAAAACAATAAAATTTATAACAGTATTTTTGAGAAAGAAAGTATTTTTTCGTTTGTTATTTAGTAATTTAATGATTTTAACATTAGCATGTAAAATTTACAAAATAATCAGATTAAATGTGCCTACCTTCCTCAAGTTGACAATGACTAAGACGATGTTCAAATTCTTTTATGACATTATTTTAAATTTGTGGGGTGATTAGCAAAATTTCCTGAGTAATTCTAATTTTTAAAAGTTTATTTTTTCTCAAAAATATTGTTATGTAACCTATTACAAATTTTATTGTTTTATATGCAAAAAAACATGCTCTTTAAAATGACGCAATAAAAAATTAGGGTTGCCATTTAAAAAAATTGAAATGACGTCATAACCTTGAGAGAGATGACACAACAAAGCAAATTTTTAGTCAGAATTAGCGCATTTAAAATTAAAAATTCACGTGTCGGAGCGATTTTTTCTGTCGCTCTCTATAAAAAAGTTATCAAATTAGTTCCAACCTTTTCATCCACACTGTATAATGGACGTCATGTGCAAATAAAAAGTGTTGGTTAGTTTTCTTTCCACTTTTTTGTTTTGTGTCCACTCTGTTTCTGAACCCACGAGCCGCTACTGTAAAGAACTACCAATTTTTACAACTAAAACGCCACCACGTCACCGTAAAAAAATTAAAATATTGACGCTTTGTATTGGGAATCCTTATTAAATCATTGTAAGTACTTAGAATGTGAATTAATTATTGTTGAGACCAACAAGAGATTATACAAACATTCGATTATCGACTGCAAGAAACAATTGGCGTTTTTTCCGTATGGTTATTGAGAAAATTATTTTTTAATAGACTACCCTAAATGCAAAATTTTGCAAAATAATGGGCATATCTCCAAAACTATGACAGGCAGGCAGAGACAACATAGATGCACTGTACTCAGATCGAAAATGGAATAAAAACTGGGGTGTTCCATTTAAAACAACAAAGATGGCGTCACTTTCCGGTATAAGCGGAAGTGCCGCCATATTAAAAGTTTTTTTTTTGATTCAGTATTGGCATTGTTTAAGTATATTCTAGTTGGACCACCTTATGGCAGTTTTACTTGCCATATTTTGGGAGGTTTGGGACACGAACGCTATGGGGGCGTGGGACAACTCAATGGTAAAGCTACTACTCCCTAGAGTGCGCAACAGTTTCAGTCGAATTTGTAGTGATCTATAAATGATCGGTCCGATACAAGTGCTTTTCTAATTTTTGTTTGAATTTCTCTCTACGTCCAACTATTTTTACTAGACGTCAGCGGCAATAGCGGTGGATAAGGGATTCTCGAAATGTAAATACACAACGGCCGGTCATAAATACTGCCTCTCAATTTGGAAGAGAAAACCAGGACCAAAATGGAATTATTAGTGTCGGCCTCCCGGATTCTGCAAGATGCTGAGTATGAGCTTTTTGCGGACTTGATGAATTTCCGCAAATTCGTTTTATCGAAAGAAATTTACTTAAAAAAACTGTTGTGTGCAATCAAATCCTGCTTTGTCATATAAAAAAAATTGATTCTTCGCTGTTAAAAAACACATACTGCTTTGCTGGAGAATAATTGTTTGTACAACTTTTTATTCATTTAAATTACATTATGTGGGGGCTTTTAGAACTCGCGCCGCAGAGAAAAATGGTACATACCTACTTGCCGACGACAATAAGGCGTCAAAAAATAGAAGAAAAGGATATGCTACTGTTTACATAACCGAGTTACAAGACTTGCAATTCTACCAATCCCAGAAGGGCATTTCGAGGTCTAATGTTATTTCTACCAAATAAAGCAAGTTACTAGGTTTCAAAAAAAAAATACCATCAGCTACAAAAAATATTTGGTTTGCCGTAATTTTAACAATACTAGATTTAACTTTTCAGTGTCAACAAATTTAGGCTAAATAAACAGTGGCTGAATAGATTATTGTAGAGACCCTTTCATGATTTTAACCAAATCAATAAAGGTTTTGTCTTTTTTATATGAATTTAATTTGACACTGACATCATTCGAAAACCCCAGTCGCACACATTTATATTTTAAAGAGGTTTTTTTTAATAAAATCCTAGTAACGTAAAATTAAGGCAAACACACCTTGAAGGTGTAGATCTCTGATTAGTTAATTTTAAGTTGTTTTTTCTCGAATATCTTTGAAGCTAGATTTTTTTTAACTCTCAACATACCTATTCCCTATGTTCAATTTAAAAAAGCACAGGTCAATCTATTGTAAAATTTTTGACTTGGTATTATTGCAATGTTTTTTTTCTGCTTTTTTTTATTTGAATTATACATTGTTTTAATTTATTGTATCACAATAATAATACAAACTCCACAATTTATTTTATTGTCAGGTAAGGTTTTAGGCAATTTGCTAAAGTTATATAAATCTATGACCATGCAATGGAAAGAACCATTATTTTGCAAATATCGGGCATTTTGCATATTTCTTTAATGCAGTTTAAAAGTTATGATTTTTCCAACAAACCCATGCAAGTGGCCATTTTTCTAAAAGAGTTGTGATATTTCCGTAACCATAACAAATAAGTAAACATGACTAAAATCAAAAGTGAAGCAAAGAATATAACGGCGTCAAAAAAAATAGTCTAAATAAAATAGGTTGAAGGCTACTTCCAGTATAATCGGAAGTGCCATTTTGATCAAAATATGTATTTGAGAAAGAAAGATCGCGCGGAACAATCAATGACCGTGTGTCAAATTTAAAATTTCCATTTTTTTTATAATCCGAGAAATTTCTAATGCACCTATTAAAAAATTAAATTAGAAACATCAAAAGAGCTCCAGTTGAGAACGGCAAATTTGACTCCAGCTCGCAGACGAAGAATTGATGATTCCAATAAACTTTTTCCCCAAAATTAAATATTTTATTGCTTGTAATTATGCTAGTGGTAAGAATACACTTTTCTCGATAATATAGGATTCGGGTCTACATTTAGGGAAACATACCTGCTACTTGATACCTGATAGTGAAAGACAGCCAGTGAAGGACAGCACATTTCAGTATGAGATGTGTATTATTTACTACTTGCGGGCCGATTAAATGTATCCAGACGCTGACACAACGAAATCAATTTGGCCGAAACTGAGTCAGTGCAATACGGAATTCTAAAAACCGGGACAAATTTGTATCATTGGAGACAGGTACCTAATTTACCGGCTACGGAAAATATTTATCTCCGCTATTGGCTGTTAGGGGTCCGCCACCTCCTGGTCAGTATAAAGTCTGAAAAATATATTCCTATCCTTTTCTAGACGGGCAAGTAAAAACTGCATTGCATGGTCCAACTAGTATATACTTAAACAATGGTATTGGCAAGTTCGCGTTTCATGTTCCAAATTTCAAGTTTATAGCACTATAGCAAGCTGAAAATTTTCTAATGGCAATCTTAAAAAAAACACCTGTACCTATACTGTACTGATTACATGCCGAAGTTTTACATATTTTAGTAGGTATAAAATGGGGCTTTCATGTAAAGAAAACGGTTTTAAAAACGGATTGCCACAAAGAAACTTACACCTGTGTTAAAAACACCCAAAATTTTGAGTGGAACGGTTCAAATGTCCATCAGAACATTAGTTAAAGCGCAAACTGGCTGAAATCGCCGCCCAAGTGCGGACTTTTTCGCGTTTAACGATATCATGCAGCTCGTGAAACATGTAAAAGGCCAACATGAGAAGCGGCGTGGCGTCTGAGGAGAATCCCTGGTTCAGATGGAACTCGCCCATGAACCTATAAGCCTGCGCCACGTAAAACGCCAAATCGTTCTCTTCGGCCAACTCCTTTAAATCCTTCAGCTCGTCCAAACACTTGTGGGCGTCGCCGCGTCTAAAACACCCAACTGTCAGATGGCGCCGTTGCAACTGTTAAAAAATACTGATAAAAAGCTTGGGACAGCAAAATTTTCGCTTCGCAAGTCCCTTGCACGTCTTTCTGGCGGATGCTGCGGTTCAAACCCTTCATCAGGGTCGGAATGGCCTCCGACGATTTTTCCATCAATATTTCTGCACGTCCTCTGAGCAACAAAGCGTTGAACTCCCCGCGATGGTCGCACGCTTCCGCGGCGCGTTTCCGAGCGATATTGCAAATTTCGGCAGCTTTTTCCGGATCAGTACCGATGAGCAACTTTGCTCTTTCCATTAGAGTTCTATGAAGCAGACGACACGACTCGATGAACACTGTTTCCTGCTTCTTGTTGAGGATTTTGGTGCAGTTCCACGGCTTCCCTTCCGACAAAGCGCGCGCCAAGTCGAGGAAGTGCTCCCCAGATTCGAGTTTCTTCCCGTTCTCTATGTGGTACTTTCCCATGATGAAATGTGCGATTGCCTTCTGCTTCTCGAAGTCGCTGGAATATTCCATGGAGACGCACTGGTGGAGGAGTTGCTCGCCCAACCACCACCAGTCTTCGGCCCCAAACGCGTAATTCGCAGCCAAGTGCAACAACTCGTCCCATTCCGTTGCGAAATTGCCGGTTTTGTGGGCGATCTCCGCTTTGATGAGCGAATTCGCGAGTTTGTCCAACTGCTCAGTTGAGTCCACGAGCTGCGGACGTGTCCAGATGATAGTTCCAGGTCCGTACTTCTTCCTCATCTTCTCTTGCATCTCCATGATGTGTCTGATGAAGTCCGCGGAGTTGACGAAACCGTCTTCGATTAGCTCGGTGAGGAGCGCTTCGTGGAACTTGAGGCGGAACCATCGGATTTCTTTGATGTCGTACTTCGGAAGGCTCGCGCGCAGTTTTTGTTGCAAAGCGCGCTTTTTCTGCTTCTTGACCCTTTCTTTTTTGATGATGGACATGTCCATGTCGTAGGGGGTTACATGTTCGTCGTATGGCACCATCAGAGAGGACGTCTTCTCTTTCAGGTGCGATTCGCGCGAGTCTTTGCTGTACAAATCGCCGCGAGAGTCTTTGAAGGACGGTTTTCGCATCTTCTCGACTTTTATCGGCAAATCCAGGATTTTTACAGACGACGATTCCCTGTGACTTTTCATCGATAGTTTTTTCATTACTTCGTCTTTTACGGACGAGTCGCTGTGGTATTTTACAACCGACTGTCTGTGGTCTTGTAAAGACATCTCTCTGTGGTCTTGAATGGATGGTTTTTGGTCGCTTGTAGATGACCTGTCATCTTTTATAGATAATTGTCTCTTCACTTTCAAATCGATACTCATGCTCTGCTCTCTCAACGATGGCTTTATCGAGCGTTGAAGCAACGATTCTCTTTGTTCTTTAACAGATGATTTCCTCAGATCTTGAAGAGACGATTCCCTTTGTTCTTTAACCGATGATTGCCCCGGGTCTTGAAAACGCGATTCTCTTTGTTCTTTAACAGATGATTTCCCCTGGTTTTTCATGGACGATTCCTTTCTCTCTCTTAAAAATGATTCCACCTCGTCTTTTACAGACGATCCCTTATTGTCTCTTATCGACGACGTCCTGTTGTTTTTAGAAAACGATTCCATTTTGTATTTAATAAACGATTTTGTCTTGGTTTTTGAAGATAACTCTGTGTGTGACGGATTTTACTTGATGAAACAATCTGACAAGCAGTATCTAGATTTTAATTATTTCTTTAGCGTGTTATTAAAAAATACGGTTGAAATGTTCGTCAACGCTACTTCTATTCACATAAATACAATAAGATACTGGATGAATGAGAATTACAATATGTAAACAAAAATTACAAATTTCTTATCTTTGCTTTATTTTCTCGGTTCAAGAGTTTCCAGAATTATATTACCTTGAAGTTTGGACCGCCAATTTTTTTTACTGTTTTCGATTCCTGTTTTAATTGTCTATTCATATTCTCTCTACTTATATTGAGCGATTTTATTTTTATAAAACATTTCAATTATTGTCAAAACTAATTTTAATTATTTTTTATAGACGATTTAAAAAGAAACCAAAAATAGTAGAAAAAAATTTAAAGTCCGATTTGAAAAAATAATGTTTGAAATTCTTGAAATTGAACACGTAACTCTAACTTTGATAGCACAATTTTTTAATTTTAAGATAAAGTAATTTATGTTGAATTCAATATAGATTAGACCGCAGCTCTCTAGCTTTATTACATCGACAGATATTCGGTCCTTTTTACTGAAAAAAATTGACTAAATCTAAAACTTTATTTTGGACCTTACGTATGATTAATAAACTCGACCTAAAATAAAACTAGGAATCTAACAAAGCAATAATATATAGAGTGTTCTATTTAAATTACGAAGGTGGAGTTGCGTGTTGGGTGAATGGAACAGCCTGTATATTCCAAATATGATTAAGTGATAGATCACATAACTGCGAACAACTTTTGTCTAACACATTTACTTTATCTTTAATACCTGAGCACAATCCCCTAAATAGAGCGGGATGCCATTGCATTTGTATATTCTTTGTTTGATGTTAGATCGAGTTTATTCATCATAAATAGGGCCTAAATTGGAGATATTTCCAGTTATTAAGCTTTATTTATTAAAATGGACCTTTGCAGCAGTTTTAAATACTGGTAATACGGATATCTCTGACCTGACCTGACCTGACCTGACCTAACTTAGAAAGGTGCGGTTTAAACTGTCGAATTTAGCACAAATTGTTCTCTCTTATCATTAAAACAAAATTGGGATCATGCTTAGAGGCCGCTAAATACAACGTGTTAAATTTGTATATATTATTTTGCAAAGGTGTTTTTGTCGGTACGGCATATTTCCCTTAATACTTTATCAAAATTAATTATTGAGTCATTGTTTTGAAGATTACCTTCACCGGTATCTGCAAAAAATAACGAAACAATTCAACATATTAATATTTCTTTTAAAATTATTAAAAGCCGTATTTTGGTCATAGCGCCATCTATTGATTTTTTCCCAAGCTCAGCGCATTTCAAGCGGTAAAATGGTAAAACAAATATGATTGCGATGCGAATTATTCTCACCCAATTGTTAATTGAAATTTCAATCGAACATAACTCAATTTTTTAAAGGAAGTGTTCGCATTTGTTTTTGTTGTTTGTTTATTCTTAAATTTCTCCGCATGTTTTTCTTATATTATTTTTCAATTTCGTTTAAACAGTCATAATTTTCGTATTAATTAAAAGTTATTGTGTTTTAATTTACTGATGAACAAAACGATTAATAAAGTGTCGATTTTTTTGACATTCTCTATGATATGACTTTTGATAGTTTTTTCTTACTGAATGGGGCGCCGTGGGTAATGGGCATAGGGTGTCATCGTAATTATCTAATAAATCCGCTCTCATCTTCTATAAATAATTGTTTTTCAATTTCGTTTAAACAGTTATAATTTTCGTGTTAATTATAAGTTATTTTGTTTTAATTTACAGATGAATAAAACTGTTGATAAAGTTTCAATTTTTTTTTGTTTGACATTCTATATAATGATATGACTTTTGATAGTTTTTTCTTACTGAATGGGGCGCCGTGGTAAATGGACATAGGGTGTCATCGTAATTATCTAATAAATTCGCTCTCATCTTCTATATAATTGTTTTTTACTTTTTTATGCTTTCTCAACTATGACTTCCTGGGGTTTTGAATAAACCATTCTTTTTGTTCTTTGACAGATGAGAAACAATTATCTTTGTTCTTTAACAGATGATTTCTTTAGGTCTTGAAGCAACGATTCCTTTTGTCTTTTAACAGATAATTTCTCCTGGTTTTCAAAAAACGATTATCTTTGTTCTTTAATAGATAATTTCCTCGGGTTTTGAAGAAACGATTTTTTTTATTTTTTAACAGATGATTTCCTCGAGCCTTGAAGAAACGATAGTTGTTCTTTAACAGATGATTCTCTCGGGTATTGAAGAAACGATTCTTTTTGTCCCTTAACTTATTATTTTCTTTGGTCTTTCATTCCTTTTAAAAATGATTTTGCCTTGTGTTTTTCAAACGATCCCCTATGCTCTTTTATGGATTATGTCCTCTTCTCTTTAGAAAAAATTTCCATTCCGGGTATAATAAACAAATTATTTTAGTTTTGAAAATATCTCTTTGTGTTTGAGGGAATTTAATTGGTGGAAGAAACTGACAAGCAGTATCAAGATTAGAATTAACAGAAAATGGTGTTAAATAAAAAAAATGTTGGAATGTTCGTCAACTACTTCTATTCACATAAATACTATAAGATAATCCCAGAATTACAACATGTACACATAAATTACAAATTTCTAAGCTTTGGTCAATTTTCTCGGTTCGAGTCTGACTTTGAATCCTTCGGCTCGTTTCAGAATTATATCACCTTGAAGTTTGAATTCTCTCTCTGTCAGGTCGGAATGGATTCTGTAGTTTCTCAAGATGGTGGAGAGGAGAATCTTCAGTTTCAGCATTGCATATTTGCGACCTGAAGCAGTTCAAATTAGCACTGTCACTTTACAGCTGTTGGGATGAACTTACCCACACAACTGCGAGGTCCTGCGCTGAACGGAATAAAGGAGTAATAGTGACGATTTGCGGTACGTTCCGGAAGGAAGTTATCAGGATCGAACTTGTCGGGGTTGGGGTAGAATTCTTCCAATCGGTGAATTTTGAAAGTGCCCACGACAACAGTACATCCAGCCGGAATGGAATAATCTCCTGAAACTGTAACAACGATAGAACCCTAGATTTAGTACTTTTTGACAAGCAATTACCCAGCTTGAGATCTTGGTTCAATTGGCGCGCAATGATGGGCACTGGCGGGAACATCCTCAAAGTCTCCATAAGACAACGCTCCAAATATTTCATCTCCAAAGTGTCGGCGAATGTTGCAGGTCTATCGGAGTCGCCAAAGATGTCGTACAGCTCCTGACAGACTTTGTCTTGGATGTCTTGGTGCACTCCCATTAGCGACAAAAAGAAACTACTTCCAGCGGCTGTGGTGTCGTGGCCCTCAAACATAATGGTGTCAACTTGCTCTTTGATTTCTTCATCGTTGATGACAACCCCGCTCTGTGACGCTTCGATCAACAAATCCAAAAACGCCATCCTCTTCTTCTCGCCCACGTCATCGTCGACGTCCAAATCGTCCTTAAGTCCTGCGCTTTGTCCATACGACAACCCCTCGACGACGGTTTTCGACTCCACTTTGTCCTGGATTTTGGTTTGCAGTTCCAATGGTACTTCAGCAGTTGAGCCACGAATACCTTTATCGAAATCGGCGCGTTTGCGTTTGATCACTTTACGAGTCAGACTGTGGATGGTACTAATCAGTTTCTCTTGGTATTTGGCGTAGCTGGTCCTGTTGAAGATGATGTCAGGTCTGAGCCAGATCTTGGTGTGTCGCAAATGCAAAATGTCGCACATTTTCATCACGGCCATGGCGTAGTCGTAGCCGCTTTGGTCTTGCGTTTTCTTACTAACGCCCATTGCAGTTTCTGAAAACAGACCATTAGCGCAAGAATTAATTTATTGGGTGGTACCTAAAAGCATTTCAACGGTGGCTTCGGACATGTAGTCGTGGGCATCGAACTCCTTTCCAATTTCTTTCTCCAGCTTCTTTATCACGTCGCGACTGTTAGCGTTGAAGAGGTCAATGAAGGACTTGAGGACGTTGAGGTGGAAAGTCGGAGCAATGAGTTTGCGGTGGGCTTTCCATTTCTGTCCGCTTGAGATTAAAAGACCGTCTCCCAACCACGGTTTGAAGAAGCGGTATTCGCTGGACTTGTCAATGTGGACGTAGCTGCTGAGGATGAGCTCCACGTCTCTCGGATCGGTGAGGAAGACAAGAAGTCGTGGTCCTGCCCACAATCGCACAACTTTCGTGTACTCGAAGGACTTCTGGTACATGCGCGAGAACACCTCTGCACAAACAAACAAAACCGTAAAAGTTGTAAAGATTTTTGTTGTGATAACCCCCGAACCCGACCACCTTGACACGTACCGTGAGGATTTCCAATTAGTTCCAGAGCGTTTCCAATGAGGGGCAGTCCAGGGGGTCCTGGAAGTTTGGCGGCGAGTTCCAACATGTGCCTCTTCGAGATTTTCCAATAAGCGTACCATAGCGCGAGTGCTGGAACCAGGAGGAAGAAGAAGAGGTTCGACGGTGACAGGATCCCAGGAGAGACGCCGTGTTCCGGTGCTACTGTCGTCGACATTTTGTTGGCACCAGTGTGCAAACCAGATCCAACTCCGGCTTTATATATTCTTCAAGGTGACGTATATTATTTTGTCTTCTGCTGTTCACTCATAAATATAATACAATGGGGACGATTACTCCGCATAATCGTTAGGACCTTTTTGAATATATAGCTTCGTATGGTAATTTAAATAAAAAGGAAGTGCGATTCAATGTAAAAAAGGTGTATTGTGATTTCCTGAAAAAATAACTTTTTATTTATATCAAATTACATATGATTTCTATGAGCGATTCAAAATAGTTAAAACTTAAATAATTCTAGTCCCATTCGCGAATTCAATTTTTACACATTATCTTCTAAATACTTTTGGATTGGTCGCTACGATTGTTTGTAAATTTGACGATCTGTGACCCTTGTGAATTTACAAGTTCATTGCGTTCGTAGAGTTTGTGTTGTGTTTCTTGAAGGCTGTTAGGAAAGTTTTATAATCCGGACTTAAGTGCAAATTAATTTTCATACACAAAACTTGCGTACAAAGTGTTTGGAGTGTAGAAATATTTTCAACTTGGGTTGGAGAAATTCGAACAACCGTTTCGGATTCGACAATAAGGTACTTTAATGTCTTTTCTAACAAATTCCATCTTCAGCTGTCGTTTTAGCAACTGTCAAATGTCACGATTTAGTGCAGTAGGTACACTGTAAAATAAAACATAAGTCAGATTCTATGGCCTTCTGAGCTTGCGTTTTTATATTTTAAAACCGTGTCTGTATTAAATTTAATAATTTCACGACAGACGCAAAAGTTTCCGCAACAAATATAATAGGTTTTTCTTCCAATTAGTTCCCGCTTATGATCGTCGGAAAACACGCTTGACATGATTTATTAGGTAAATCTAGATATGTTTTTGGAACTTTCGCGCAAGATTTTCTTGTAGACCTTGGGAGCGACAATGTTGTTTTTATTACATTTCAACGGTCAGTGCAAGTCATTTATTTCGTCTTTTCTTTATATTAGCGGTTGTAGTTTTGCATTGCACTAAATCATCAGAAACGTAACTAGCATTTGCGTTGCTTCGTATTAATAATTCCTTTGTCATATGCGGTTAATTAAAGAGAACACAATATTTGTCTAATATTCTATTCATTTATTTTACACATTGCACGACCCCACTTTCACATTCTCCTTGCGCACAATTACAAGAAAGCGAAGCGTTTCAACTTTAACCCGGCTTGCAAATTGAAAAACACATTAAAAATTATCTAGAGCAGTCATTTTTAATATTTTTTTAATGAATTTGATGAAATTTTCCTTTTCATTATCATTCGGCTTTTTCTGGACGTTCCTTTAAATTGGCCTACATATTCAAACAATAGCTATTGTTAATCAAAGTTTTCATTTTCGTACATGAAATAAAAAAATTGTTAACACAGTGATGAATAATTTGAGGCGAAAAGATAAAGCAGAAATTTCACAATTTGGAAATAATTGATAGCCACGTAATAATCTTGTAATAAAATACAAAAATAAAAACAGAAAAATCCCCACTAGTAAATCATAAATAAAAAAAGATTATCTTTTTTTACAGTGCAGACTGACATTAATATATCATAATGAACAAATATACAAGCGGCGAGACGCCTGCAAATGGAAATTGTTATAAAAGACAGAGACAAATGTATCTTACGTATAGTGTCCGAAACGTTTTTAAACAGAACACTTAATTTCAAATTTCTTCTTAATCTCAGAGTCAAACATTTTCTACACTTAAACGAATTCTACAGTGATTCCACGGCCTACTTTGTACCGTTCATTTTTTGCACACCCGTTATAAAGGCGGGTGGCTTTACGTCATTATTTATGTAATTTAAACAGTTTGCGGATTTATGCAAAGATCTCGTTATCAAGAGTTACAAAGATGTGGTGTGGAACTTTTGGCTGGACTACGACTTCTTGTTTTCCTCACCGATCCGAGGGAGGTCAAGGAAATATCGCTTCTTCAAGTCATGATTCATGAGAGATGGTCTTTACATCTTCAACAAGAGCCGCTATACGACGAAGCTATAGTTGATGAACATTCCTACAGTTTTTTTATTTAACACTTTTTCCATATAATTATAATCTAACTAGATATTGCTTGTCAGTTTCTGCCTCCAATTAAAGTCCGTCATACAAACCAAGAGGAAATCGTTAATTTAAAAAATATTTTTTTAAAAAGAAGTCTGTAAAAGACATGGTGTAATCATTTTTAAGAGAAAGAAAGGAATCGTCCATGATAGCCTAGACAAAATAATATGTTAGAGAACAAAGGGAATCGTTTCTTCAAGACGAGGGAATGTCTTCGTTGAGAGAGCAGATGAATGTGTCTGAGAAAAACGATTCAAAAGTTAATTATTTATAAAAAATGAGAGGAAATCTACAAACGACCCAAAAAAA
This sequence comes from Eledona agricola, assembly GCA_964023215.1. NCBI lineage: Eukaryota > Metazoa > Arthropoda > Insecta > Coleoptera > Tenebrionidae > Eledona > Eledona agricola. Next base: position 9,262,030 of record OZ026860.1, on the reverse strand, counting down.
GCCTAGACCTTAGAGAGATGTTTATTCAAGATAATATAGGGAGAGCGACATTTACAAAACCACAAACAATCGACTATAAAATACCACAGAGTCATAAAGAGTGGTCCATAAAATATCACAGCTTATTTGAACCACTGCGTCAGGTCGCAAATTACTGTATCTGAAGATTCCTCTCCACCATCTTGAAAATCAACAGAATTCACTCCTTGAACTTGACTTGAAAGAGAAAGCTTCCCAATTTACAAGTCGATGTAATTCTAAAACGAGCATTTCATGGTTTAAAAGAATTTCTAATCACGTGCTGTTGGAATGTAAAGAGAGTGCACACACAATTTTTTTTAAAACGAATTGGCATTTGCTGTTTTTGGTGCAGTTGTTAGTGTTTCTGTATTTTGCAATGCAAGCTCGTAACATATTTGTTTATTGATGCTTATGCCTTCGCACTTGCCTTATGGTAGATTATTACCAAACAACAATTGATATGATTTTATTGCTAAATTTAAACTTCACATTTTGTGTAAAACTATCAATCTTTACTACTTTTGTGTTTTACTGGTTGCCTAACTACTAACAGAAATTTTGGAAATTTCTACACACTTATTAAAGTAAATTGCATAAGTGTACTTTTTATTTCCTCAACATCCGTATTCAAACCGATGACCGTCTTGGTCCAGGTACTGTAGCAATGGAATTGCAAAAACTGAGTATAAATAAATACAATACAATACTATTGTCTTGTAATTGGACCCATTCTGTTTCGTTTCCTACTTTTCAATTCATGGATTGTTACCGGATTTGTAGTATAAACTCTATATTTGATAAATAGCCAGTCTATTGGCGCGAGCTCTGGTAAATTTATTTTTCCAATGGATATGTTGAGTAGAGTCTCCTGAAGCAAGACCTTCACATCTCGAAAATGTGTAATGTGGGGATGCCCCATCTTGTTGTAAATAACAGTCCTCCTCCTCAAAGTCATCTGCAGTAAATTACATAACAAATTCAAGTACTGTAAAAAATGTGACTAAGCTGAACTGCTGAGCCGCACTGGTAAATTTAAACGAAGTTACTCAATAACACTATAACATGCCTTATTATCATTACATGTGTTCATTAATTGAAATGTGGTCTCATCAAACAATTGGTCATGGAAATAGCTCGTCCTCTTCACATTTTTCCAAGTACTACTCACAAAACTGCATTCGGCTGTCCAGATTATGTTCGTTGAGAGCTCGTACTTTTCTTGGACTTTAAACATGCTTCAAAATGCGAGATACACTTGATTTTGATACTCCTATCCCACGAGGCGCTTGTCGATCTAATTTTCAAAACGCTTCTTATGGACATTTTGCTTCAAAATTACCTCTTCAAGTCTCGTGTTGCATTTCGGCCGTTCTTTCGAATCCGTGAAACCTGTACACGTTTTTAGTGACGTTATAAAACTGTAACCACGTCAATTGACTTCTTGTTTCCGAAACTTAAAACACTGTAATTTTGATCAAGAAAAATCATTTAACTTGAGTAAAAATATATTTTAATTTCCACAATTCCCGGTTCTTGGAAGACTGAGTTGGAAAAGTTCAGAATACCCAACGGAAGACGACCACTAGTCTTTCAAGGCCGGGATCAGCTTACAAATAATTAATTACAATATAAAAGACAGTCTTGTACAAACATATAAAACTAATACACGCTACTGCTGCTTCTCTTCCATTTTCTTGGCAGCTTCCTGACACTCTTCACACTCGAAATCGCCTGCAACGAACACAACTATATAAAAATACTTTTTCCGAATCCTCGCGGCGTACCTTCGGTGTGGCTGCGCGTGCACTTCTTCGCTTGCTCCATCTTCTGAGCCCCGTACTGCTTGAAGCTCTCCACCGCTGGTTCCACGAACGATTTTGCTAAGTCGACGGCCGGTTCCACGATTGTCTTGGCTTTTTCCACCGCCGGTTCCATTTTTTCGTACGCTGTTTTTACGGCCGGCTCCACGTAAGAGTACGCCGCTCCAACAGCGGGCGTTACGGTGTTGTTGACGTAGTCTTTGGTGGTGGTGTACATCTGACAAAGGATCTAAATAAGGACGTTATTTGTTGTAGGATGATTGATGACTGATTGCGGCCGTGAAAGAATGAGTTACAGTTACACAAACGCCATGTTTACCTCGCCTGGAGGGAGCTTCACTGCAGGTACTTTGGTTTCCACGTAGTCCAAGCCAGAGCACAGAACTCCGTCGACTTTCTTGATGGGTCCTTCCAACCCCTGCACGATGGGCTTGCTCACTTCCACGGCCTTGTTGACCACGTTTTCGGCGGTAGAGCAGGTCCACTGCGTCACGCCGTTATATTCCTAAGTAGAGAAGACATTAAAACGAGCACATACAACTAAAAAATGATTACTTTGACTTTTTCGTAAATGTTTGAAGCGGCTTGAATGGACGACTCCACCACGGGAAGCTTCGCGATTCTGTTGACGGACTCCATGCAAGTTGGGGTGCTAGCTACGGCGATTTGTGTGTCTGCCATTGTGTGTCTTGCTTGTGGACGACGCTCAAATACACTGGTTTAAACGGAGGACGTTGACAAGCTAAGTAAAAAGACGATAAGATTAATGTGGTTTTTATCGGCGTGATAATGTTTTGTCTCCAAAGGTCGGCCGTATGACTTATGCTAATTAACACCACGCTAATTAGAGTTGGGTCTGACCCTACTGGGACTTATCTTAGCTTACTAATTGCTCAGATTTGCGTTACTTACTTGAAGTTGCGCGTTGTACTATCACAAAACACGAAAAAACACTACAAATTGTTCGTTCCGTTATCGCGTGAGTAAAATATTTTAAGCCGGTGCCCTTGTGTGTCGCATATATATATAGAAGGAGTGGGGGCCCCGATGTTTCATTGATCACATGATAATGCAACTGATGAGGGTCCAAAGTGCGGCGTTACGGACCTTCCAGAACAGTACCAAACGCCAAATGTCCAATGAGATTGCTCAACGTTCCATTTTTTATTATTTGTACCACAAAGCGAACGTGGCCCACCAGAAACCCGTAGTAGAAAACGTAAAGTTGTGCAATTGTTTTGATGAACTCTGCCCTCGCGTCTATAAATTTGCGCCTTAGTCATTTGCCAAAGTTCACTAACTGAGACATGAATCTAAGAAATGGGAAGGGAACGTTTGAAGCGCTTCATTACGCCTTCAAAGTTTATTACAGTTGGGTACGCCAGCGCGTGTTGTGTAATTGATATGACTTGGATGTTGAGGAATTCCTTCGGTGTTATCTGTGCATAATTGACTCGATGGTGACCTCTTCAAACCGAGCTCTCGTAGATGACGATTTGAAGCATGGGTGGTTTGTGTTCGCCGGCGCCCACCGTGATATCTCTAATCACAGCCTCCAGAGCGTCCTCCCATTGCCTCTCTTTGAGCTTCTTGTCTTTTCTAGAAGCGATGGATTTCTTGGGCATGGTCACCTGAAAGGAAACGTGCAGGGAATCGATCCGAGCGGATAAACGGTCGGGTCATAAACAACAATATTCCCTCTTACCACTGTTAAAACTTTCATGAGGTCCTGCTGGAATGCCAGCATGTCTAATCCGGGCGCGTTTTCGGCCAGTTTTCTGAAATTGTCGGCGAGGGGCCCTCGAAGGGCGCGGAGCTGCTGCCAGGATTCAGCGTATTGACGACGGACTAACTCTATTATGGTGGAAGTGAGAGCCAGACCCACGAGGATGTAGAGGGTGCAAAGTAGCATATAGGTTGGCTTTTCTGCAACAAATTCCGGTTTATGAGGGTACGTGTCTTGTCACGAGAAAGTATGAGGAATTAGGGAAATTGCGCCAGCAACCCCAGGGAAATTCTTAGAGAAAAATAAACAATGGATTGTTGTAGGGTTCGAGGAACGGGACGCATCGGCGCCGACGTAAATCAAATATGACTCTATTAGTGTCAGGTTTTATATAATTACTAGCTGAATGTACCCGGCGTTGCCCGGACGTAGATTAAATAAACGCAGTGTTGACTAAAGTGGTGATGTTGACTAATCGACATTATAATACAATTAAACAGGAATCCTCTACTTTTTCAATCACAAAATAAACAAATTTGTTGAAATTAACCTTCGTTGTCAGGACCGGGTACTTCAATATGATTTGGACAAAGAGGATACCTTGGTTGATATCTGAGATGAAAAATCTTGAATAGACTCTTTAGGCAAAGACGCAGTTGTTCTATAAGCGATTCCAGGAAATCGAAATTAACTTTAGATAATTTTCGGGGAAATCGAAGTTTACAAATTAGCTGATCATGTTATGATAAAATTGAAAACACAATGGAACCATTCCTTTTGCTGCAGTCAACTCACAAACAGAACAGTATGTAGATGATTTTGACTTATCTTCAGAATAAACAAACACTTCAGCATAATTATCTTCTTCTAAACTGCACAAAAATTATTAAAACCTGGCCGCAACTGGTTGGACAATTACAGTGCGAACCTTTTGAGCTCCCTTTCCAGTATTAAAATTTTGGTATGTGGTAAAATGTGGTATTTGGTGGTATTTGTGCATCGCTAGATTTTCAAACTTGTCCATCTTAGTTATAAATGATGTAAAGCAATAATGAACACAATGTATTTACGTAAAATAAATAGTGTAAAACGCGTATCAATGTCAGTAAAGTCTGATCCAACGCTGTAAATTTTGGATTTCAGCCGAGGCAGATTTGGTGAAAAATAAAAACAACATTATCATTAACTGAACGGTCCGGTACGACGATGGTGATTGGGAGCAAATTTGGTTAACGGCAAAATTAACATTCTATATAAAATAAATAAATATTTTGACGGGAATATGGTGGATGTAAAAATCTTATTCGGCTTCTCCGACGAACTCACACTTGTTTACATTAACACAAACTTGTTGAACAATTAAAGTGCGAACCTCTTGTGCTCCCGTTCCAGTATTAAAATATCAATACCAATACCATAGATATTAAAAAAGACAATTTCCATCACCTTTCATAATACGGTGTGGTAATTGTACATCGCTAGATTTTCAAACTTCTCCATCTTAGTTATAAATGATGTAAAGCAATAATGAACACATTGTACGTAAAATAAATAGTGTAAAACGTGTATAAGCACATAATTATTAAGGGTATGAATGTCAGTGATGTCTGGTACATACAACGGTGAAAATTTCGGATTTCAGCCAGGGCAAATTTGGTGAAAAACAAATACACCACTACCATTAACTGAACGTAAAAATTAGCGTACAAATATAAGTGGAGTCCGGTTCGACGCTGGTAATTTTTCGAAAATTGATTGGGGGCAGATTTGGTTAACGCGAGGATCAAATGTTAAATTAAAATACTTTATTTGATAGTGGTAGACGTTCGAACACTGATGCGTCGCTTCATCGAATTTGGCGACTTTGCGAACAGTTTCCGACGCTGGAGCAGCAATTTTCACAATTGTAGTTGTGTTAAAATTAAACACCGCGATCGAGTACTGCTCCACACGCTGAACCAGCAATTCTCGAATTCTAAGAAACGATAAGAAAGGCTTATCCAATGCTTGGAATGTGCGAATTTCTGCATAGATATTGAATAAAACCAAATCGAGCATCGCCTTTTCACGTTTGTGACCTTGCCCTTGACGTGGCAGGCTCAAGCTGCTTCAATAATGTAAAAATCTTATTCGGCATCTCCAATAAACTCACATTTGTTTACATTAACACGCATTCCTTCATGGACTTGTGACGAATTACAAACAAATATTGCAACTTCAAGTGTTCCATTTAATTTCGTTTCTGGGTGCAAGCTCCTTTCTTTTCACTCTAGTCAGTCTGAACTTATTACACAGAGTGATATTTTCAAATCCAGGTGCCCCAAATAATTTTGTCGTTGTTTTCAAAAGTTTCAAGAGAAGGAGAGTTGACAGAGAAGCTAAATTATTCCAAATTATTCCCATTTAGTTCTCTGACAACGTTAAAGACAATGTTGAAATATATAAATACAAAATTTCACACCATAAAAACGAAGTATTTGGGAATTATGTATAAAAAAAGTCGAAGTTATTTATGTTAATTTGGCGTGATTTGCTATGGTTCAAAAAAATGCAAAAATATTAGGTTGATTTGGGGTTGTTTCGGATGATATGGGTTTCTTTGAGGATTGTTTGGAATGGTTATTGATGGTTGGCAGTGTTTAGCTTTGGCGGATTAAACGAAATTTTTGGTAATTATAATGTGATTGGGCTTTGGTTGGCTTGGTAAGAAGTGGTTGGGGTGATTTAGGGGAATTCGAAGTCATTTATGCGAGTTTGGCGTAGTTTGCTTAGAATTCGTAATTTTTTTTTAATTATGGGTTGACCTGGAGTAGTTTTGAATGGTAAGTGTATGACTTTTAGGGATAGTTTGGAATGGTGCGTTATGTTTGGGGTGTTTAACGTATTCAGGTAAATTTTACAAAAATTTTGGTAATTTTAAAATGAAGAATTAAAGTGCGAACCTCTTGAGCTCTATTTCCGGTATTAAAAATGCAATAGGAAAAATAGTAAAAAAGACTATTTCCATCACTTTTCACGGGAATTATACATGGTGGTATTTGTTCTCCGCTTACTATTAGATTTTCAAACTGCTCCATCTTAGTTATAAATAATGCAGAACCATTAATGAACGCAATGTACGTAAAATAAATAGTGTAAATCGTGTAATTTCGGATTTTGCCCGGAGCAGGTTTGGTGAAGAACAAATACACCACTATCATTAACTGAACGTAAAAATTAGCGTACGATAATAAGTGAAGTCCGGTCCGACGCTGGAAATTTTTCGAAAATCGATTGGGGAGAGTTGTGGTTAACGGCAAGAACAAATCGGGAATATCGGGAATAAAATAATTTATTTAATAGCGATAGAACTTCGAATACCGATGCGTCGCCTCGACCTTGGCGACGTTGAATACCAGCGTTCCAGACGCTGAAGCAGCAATTTTCACAATTATATGAGGTGCACGTGCCTAGTGCGTATAAAAACAATTTGGATAACAAAAGAGATTAATTTGTATGTACCAAATAATACTCGCACAGGTGTACTCGTATGGCCCGTCATAATTTTCACGAAATGAATTTAAGAAATTAACATTCTAAAGTAAATAAATATTTTGACGGGAATGTTAAAAATCTTATTCGGCCTTTCCGACAAACTAACACTTGTTTACATTAACATGCATTCCTTCATGGACCTGTGACGAATTACAAACGAATACCGAAATTTCAAGTGTTCCACGTCAGTCTGAACTTATTACACAGTGATATTTTCACATTCAGGCGCCCTAAATTATTTTGCCGTTGATTTCAAAAGTTTCCCTGGAAGGAGAGTATTCAGCAAGGGGCTCGTCAGGGGTGGCAGAGTTGGCAGTGCCACTCCAAATATAAATTTACTATCGAACACAACAATAGTTCTGTAATTCAATTGCAGAATTTCGAAATTTTCAGATATTTTCACGAAAATCTAGGGTTTACACCGCGTTTATACCGCTTTAAAGTTAAAAACCATAGAGCTGTTTATACAAATTCACGCATGTTGAGAAGGTAGGGCTTGCCCCGTCAGCGTGTTGCAATTCAGAAATACGTTTATGTTTGCATCTCAACTGGAACAAATAATTATTGGAAAGTGGAAGAAAATCAAAATTGGTATTAGCAAATTTAGTATTCAGAATAACGTCTATTAGTCGAAACAATATGTTTTATGTGCAGATATTTATTAATATTTTATGATTTAATACGATAAGGCATTTATAAATGACACAACCAAATGGAAGATTTTGATTGAAAATGATTATTAATTTATGGTAACCGAAGTAATTTAGGTGAGTTTGGCATAGTTTGCTATGGTTTGTATCATTTTTTGTAATTTTAAAGTGATTTGGCTTAGTTTGTGGAGGTAAGGGGTAGTTGGGGGTGATTTATGGTAGCCGAAGTAATTTGGGTGAGTTTGGCATAGTTTGCTATGGTTTGTATCATTTTTTGTAATTTTAAAGTGATTTAGCTTAGTTTGGGGTGGTAAGGGGTAGTTGGGGATGATTTATGGTAGCCCAAGTAATTTGGGTGATTTTGGCATAGTTTGCTATGGTTTGTATCATTTTTTGTAATTTTAAAGTGATTGGGCTTAGTTTGGGGCGGTAAGGGGTAGTTGGGGGTGATTTATGATAGCCGAAGTAATTTGGGTGAGTTTGGCATAGTTTGCTATGGTTTGTATCATTTTTTGTAATTTTAAAGTGATTGGGCTTAGTTTGGGGCGGTAAGGGGTAGTTGGGGGTGATTTATAATAGCCGAAGTAATTTGGGTGAGTTTGGCATAGTTTGCTATGGTTTGTATCATTTTTTCTAATTTTAAAGTGATTGGGCTTAGTTTGGGGCGGTAAGGGGTAGTTGGGGGTGATTTATAATAGCCGAAGTAATTTGGGTGAGTTTGGCATAGTTTGCTATGGTTTGTGGCATTTTTTGTAATTTTAAAGTGATTGGGCTTAGTTTGGGGCGGTAAGGGGTAGTTGGGGGTGATTTATGGTAGCCGAAGTAATTTGGGTGAGTTTGGCATAGTTTGCTATGGTTTGTGGCATTTTTTGTAATTTTAAAGTGATTTGGCTTAGTTTGTGGAGGTAAGGGGTAGTTGGGGGTGATTTATGGTAGCCGAAGTAATTTGGGTGATTTTGGCATAGTTTGCTATGGTTTGTATCATTTTTTGTAATTTTAAAGTGAGTGGGCTTAGTTTGGGGCGATAAGGGGTAGTTGGGGGTGATTTATAATAACCGAAGTAATTTGGGTGAGTTTGGCATAGTTTGCTATGGTTTGTGGCATTTTTTGTAATTTTAAAGTGATTGGGCTTAGTTTGGGGTGGTAAGGGGTAGTTGGGGGTGATTTAGGATAGCCGAAGTAATTTGGGTGAGTTTGGCATAGTTTGCTATGGTTTGTAGCATTTTTTGTAATTTTAAAGTGATTGGGCTTAGTTTGTGGTGGTAAGGGGTAGTTGGGGGTGATTTATGGTAGCCGTAGTAATTTGGGTGATTTTGGCATAGTTTGCTATGGTTTGTATCATTTTTTGTAATTTTAAAGTGAGTGGGCTTAGTTTGGGGCGGTAAGGGGTAGTTGGGGGTGATTTATAATAACCGAAGTAATTTGGGTGAGTTTGGCATAGTTTGCTATGGTTTGTGGCATTTTTTGTAATTTTAAAGTGATTGGGCTTAGTTTGGGGTGGTAAGGGGTAGTTGGGGGTGATTTAGGATAGCCGAAGTAATTTGGGTGAGTTTGGCATAGTTTGCTATGGTTTGTAGCATTTTTTGTAATTTTAAAGTGATTGGGCTTAGTTTGTGGTGGTAAGGGGTAGTTGGGGGTGATTTATGGTAGCCGTAGTAATTTGGGTGATTTTGGCATAGTTTGCTATGGTTTGTATCATTTTTTGTAATTTTAAAGTGAGTGGGCTTAGTTTGGGGCGGTAAGGGGTAGTTGGGGGTGATTTATAATAGCCGAAGTAATTTGGGTGAGTTTGGCATAGTTTGCTATGGTTTGTGGCATTTTTTGTAATTTTAAAGTGATTGGGCTTAGTTTGAGGTGGTAAGGGGTAGTTGGGGGTGATTTATGATAGCCGAAGTAATTTGGGTGAGTTTGGCATAGTTTGCTATGGTTTGTAGCATTTTTTGTAATTTTAAAGTGATTTGGTTTAGTTTGGGGTGGTAAGGGGTAGTTGGGGGTTGATTTATGGTAACCGAAGTAATTTGGTTGAGTTTGGCATAGTTTAGTATGATTTGTAACATTTTTTGTAATTTTAAAGTGATTGCGCTTAGTTTGGGGTGGTAAGGGGTAGTTGGGGGTGATTTATGGTAGCCGAAGTAATTTGGGTGAGTTTGGCATAGTTTGCTATGGTTTGTGGCATTTTTTGTAATTTTAAAGTGATTGGGCTTAGTTTGGGGTGGTAAGGGGTAGTTGGGGGTGATTTATGATAGCCGAAGTAATTTGGGTGAGTTTGGCATAGTTTTGCTATTGTTTGTAGCATTTTTTCTAATTTTAAAGTGATTGGGCTTAGTTTGGGGCGGTAAGGGGTAGTTGGGGGTGAATTTTGGTAGCCGAAATAATGTGTGTGAGTGTGAGAATAGTCTGCTATGGTTTGTGTCATTTTGTTTTATTTTAAAGTGATTGGAGTTACTTGGGGTTGCTAAGGGGTGGTAAGGGATGATTTAAGATAACGGATCTAATTTGTCAGTTTGGCGTAGTTCGGGAATTTTTTGGGGTTGATTTGGTAAAGTTTGTAATGGTAAGAGATATTTGAGGATTTTTAATGTAGGCGGATTAAATTTGGAGTGGTTTGGTAATTTTTAAATGAGTCACGGATCGGGGACATTATAATTGAAATCAAAATTATAATTGAAATATCTGCGCCTCGCTAGGTACGGCAAAAGTATGATCAGGAACGCAGAAAGTGAAAGTGCTTTTAATGTAAACCGGTCGCCCGACGTCGAAGTTGTTTTGGCTAGACACGTGCTTCTAAAAAAAACCCGGTCTCCGCGAGCCGATTGTTTTTTGCTTATTTTAACCGGTTTTTATTCGGTTTTTATTTAAATACAAAGGAACCGGACCGAATTTTGCAAAATCTCCTTATTAGCGTTCATTCTCGGCCCTTGATAGACCCGTGTCTAAAATTTCAAGTCTCCAGCCCTCCCGGTTTGGGCTGTAGGTTGTCGGTGAATCAGTGCATGTGTAGATGTGTAGATGTGTAGATGTGTAGATGAGTGTGTCAGTGAGGACACTTCGCTTTATATATATAGATAAGCTTTCTGACTTCGTTAGGACAATTGCTGAATATATTTTGCCATAATCCCACAAAACTAAATAAGTTGGAAACATATTCATTTGTATGCATTTGTTGCATTGTTGCATTTCAGCCCGAATTCGCTCTAGAAGTCTTCCAAGTTGTTGGGTTTATTTAAATAAATCTTTGATTTCAGATAATTCCACACAAAATAACTCCACAGAGATTGTGATATTGACGTAACCGACCGCTTTTGTGTGTTTTCGTTGTTTTAATTCAATTGTTTAAAAATTGAAATTTATTTTTTTAAACGTTATATGTTGTCAGAAAAATTGTTACGCAAGATAGATATTAATTTTTTACATCACAATTTAAGTAGCAGAGGTCTATCAAAAACTGGATAAAAAGTGTGGGTTGTTATTATTAAAAAAAAGAACTAATTTTGTCACAAGTAAAACTTATCTCAAAACCAATCTCAAAAATAAAATAGACCTGTCCGAGCGTTTTTCTGAAAAACAATTAGTAACGCATTATAAATTTTAATCCAAATTTTATCACCACATTTTACAGGCTGGTTTATTTTCAATGGCCATATGGAAGAGCTCAAAAAATGTTTTTTGATTTTTGAAAAACTTATTTTGTGGAGAACCGCATGCCGATATCATTTTTGTTTTCGAGATATAAGCAAAAGTTGACGTTTTGGCAAAATCTTTAAACCTTCCTATCTTTTTTATTATTGATGCTGTTAACTTGAAATGAAACATTATGTAGGCACATTTTTACGTTGAAAACAAGGATCCAGTCACATTTTATTTTAGGCTGCTTATTTACCCCTAATAAATCAGACTTAGGTTTATTTTTATATTAACAATAGATTGTATTTATAAAACGTTCAAAATAATCAATTTTTTTGAGAAATCAAAAATAATAATAAATTTTCTCCTTTTTTTAACCCCATCCCTGGACATACTGTTTATTGAAATTTCGGGTAGCTGTAACTAGTCTATCAAAATATACTCGTAGGTCCGCCCAAAATATATCTTTAAATAAAAAAAATATTAATTTGAAAAATAGAGGCCAATCCATGCTTCTAGTTTATTATGCAATGTCGCAGAGTCTTATAACTCTGTAATAAATAGATTCGTTAGTGGCAAACGATTGCACTTTTCGGGAGGGTCTTGCTTCGCAATTCGTTTTAATAATAAAATAATTTTTGTTAAAATCTTTCAAAAAATTTTAGGCGCAGACGAATGGATTTTTGCTCGCATCAATTTCCAAGTAAATAATAAGAAACGAACACAATATAAACGGAATATTAGAACCGGAAGTGATGATTCGAATTACGGTAACACGTTGGAAGAAAAAAAAACAATTATCACTCGCTGATTTTCAATCTAAGAAATTATTATCTTTAAATGATTTAGAAGCATCGGACGTTCAAGTTATTCAAATGAAAACATTTGTTGAGAACCATATCTAAAATTGGAATAACGAAACACGAGTTCGTCTAAATGCCAGCAACTTTGGTAAATTTTGTAAGATGAAAGCCAATACTACAAATACTGTGAAGAAAATACTTTACCAAGATTTAGAAAAACCAATCAATTACCGACGCCCATTCAATAAGCTATACATAATGAAGATGTCTCTATAAAAAATTTGAGGAAACGACGTGTGGCGTGGTCTTTTTGTAGACGCCGAAAATTCTTGGGTGATTTGATTCGTAGAAATTAAGTGTCCTTACTCTGCTAGAGAAAAATTGATTCCTCGACAAGAAAAATAATTGCATTTTGTTTAGTTGACCCATCTGATTCTGACAAAATTGTATTAAAAGCAAGTCGATAATTATACAATCAGTATCAATTGCAAGGAGAGTTTCATATAAATAAAATTTGAGAAAAAGACGATTTATGTTGTAGAAGAGTGAAAATTCTTGGGTGATTTGATACGGGAAGATAAAATCATAGAAATTAAGTGTCCTTACTCTGCTAGAGAAAAATTGATTCTCGAGGCCACTGAAGAAAAATAATTGCATTGTGTTTAGTTGACTCACCTAATTCTAACAAAATTTTATTAAAAGCAAAACGATAATTATACAATTGTATGTATCAAGTGGAGATACATTTTCATATAACTCGGGGGAAATGTGTTATTTTATTAATTTTAGGAATACTGATTTGAAATATTGTACCTATTGTCAAAAGGTATGACTATTTTTGGAACAATACAATCGTGGAAACATTTGAGAAATTCTACTTTAGTGCACTTTTACTCGAAAAACACGATTCGAAAATCGCAGAGGACAAACAATTTGCGAAATCAGAAGAAAACTGTATGAATTATAACTCTTTTTTTGTATATTGATAAGGCACAAATATTATTCTTGAATATTGTAAAAACAGTACAATATGAAAGAGGTTTACCAAAATCCCGAATGGGTTAGGTGTAACTGTTTAGCACATGTAATGCTATAATGAATTTTCGAACAAATAATTTTAAACAATTGTGACATGAGCGTAATAATAATCTTATTTCAATGCCAAAAGAATTATGACAGTTTATTTGCTACTAAGAGGTTTATTGCCTCCCTTAGTGAGCAGGTAGTCAGATTAGAGAAAGATTGAAATTCTTCAGTTTTTGCCCAACTTGCATATAAAGTTGCCTGTCTCAATTTTTATTGTTGTAAATATTTTAAAAAGTTACAAGTTTGACAAAAAATAAAATTAACCGTGCATGCTGCCAAAAAACATATTTTCAATGCGTATAAACGGAGCTCGATAGGCACAATAATACGCGATTTGGAAATATGGTCGATTTAATATTTCTTAATTCAAATAAATAATATAAAGGCTATCATGTCGAAATTCAACAAAGACAATTTCAATTTAAACAGCCTTAAATCGCGCGCATAGCACTTACTTGGCACTAAATCGCCAAATCCAATCGTGGTCATTGTAACGAAACAGAAGTAAAAACCGTCGAAGAAGGTCCAGTCCTCCTCCCAAATGACGAAAAGTCCGGCTCCTGCAGCCAAGTAAACGAAGAGGAAGCAAACGGCTGATAAGGCGTAGGAAGAGGTCCTGCGGGCCACCATCGCGTTCCTATAACAATAAATTACATGACGAAAATTTATACTTTTATACATTTGTAGATTGTACCTGAATTTAGGAGGAAGAGGTGGTATGTGCTTGACGAAAGTGGAGACAGTGGATGCGAATAGCCGACCCCAATCCGCAATCACGGTCAGAGTTAGAGGAATTCCCACAAAAGCGAATAATATGCAAAAGGCGCGGCCTTCGACGGTCTCGGGGACGATGTGTCCGTATCCTGGAATGGAAACAAAGCAATGCCTAATGGAAGTCAGAAGAGTTTATATTTGGGGCCCTTCACTGTCATCAATCATCAATGATTGATGACAGTGGAAAATCTCAATTGAAGAACTTTCAATTATTCAATTGCAATTTCTACCCCAGAATTGCTCACTAAATATTAGAATAAATCGGACGCCTAACAAGCCCCAATCAAATTCTATGATGCATGAAGCAGTTTGCGAGCCGTAAGTGACAAAATTATGAAAACAAGCAATGGCTGGAAATCCTCGGAGACGTCGTTGAATTGATACGACATTCGGCACAAGAGAAAATAAAGAAAAGTCAAAAATAATTATGGTTGGGCTCGTTTCCTGCTTGGCCGGAAAAATAAAACGATTTATAACTTCGCACATAAAGCCAGAGTTTTGTGCTTTGTTGATTTTGGTCATTGGATTGTATAAATATGGTCCAGACGTCTTACTAGAAGTGGGTTAACGTGTTATATGTCCGCAAATGACAATTGGAATAACGGATCGATACCAAGAGGAATCGTAAACCAAAAATGGCAAAAAAGTTTGATTGTGTGATCGTAACACAAAGTCGATTTTTTATCGTGTCTGAAAATAGACACCAATCCGACATTGTGCTTCCTTTAATTTTAATACGCAGGAAAAACAAGTATTTTTATGCGAAATGAAAAATTGCAAATAATAAAACCATTGCATCAATTTTCTTCCATAATTTTCTGCTAAAGTCCCTCAATAAAAAACATCTTATTTTTCGAAAGTCACCCAAACCGATCGATTCGGAAGCTGCAGGGTTGTTATAAAACAAACGAGCTGTTTGTCTGAAATGAGACGATTTGCATGTTTCGATTCAAACTACAAAAAACAATAAACAGCCACAAATTCTTAAAGCACGTTGATTGGAGTACCTAGAAACCTAAGAACTGGACGTAAAAGTATAAAACTGAGATTATTTCCGTCCAAAAATAATGTTTTAGTGCGCTCGTAAATGTCGTTAATTGATGAAAAACATAACTGGACACTAGTGGTATATAAAATGTTACTTCTGGACCTGGGCATTAAAAACATGGAAATATCGTTGAAAAATCAAAAATGCCTTTATGTCTCCGTTATGTGCACAAAATGTAATTCTTGAAAAGTAGCTGATCCGAATTCAATAACAGTACTGTGTGAAAGTATGTAATACAAATAATATAAAATATAATAAATAATATAATAAAATGTAAAAGTAATGTGTACTTAAATATTTTACTATTTAAATTTTTTTGTTACGTTTATTTGGAAACTTTTTGGTTGAAATTAAAAACGCAGACGAAGACAACGAAGTGAACCTCAAGTGGTGTTCTTTAAGCTTTCAACCCTCGCCCCTTACAAACTTTAACAATTCCCATAGAACGCGAACGGCATTAAATGGAAATAGGAATATGCAAATCGATTGTTTCCAACGAATTGCGTAGCAAATGATTTGTTAAACTAACTTCAAATATTGTGTGTAGTGTACAGTGTACGGAATTCGTCCGTTGGAAATGTATAAATAAAAAGTTGTTTCATTAAATGAGGATAGCTGAAACGCAGCTGGTTTATTTAAACAAGTAATTAATTTAGTTTCTTGTCGGTTTAAGTCGTTTTGTTTCTAAACCAATTTCTCCACTTAGTTTTTATTTCATCTCAAATGGTTGAAACACACTCACCATATAAATGTGTATTTCGAATTTCCAATGAAGTTAACGACTCTTAGGATGTTCTTGAAATTTTATTTATTTTTAATCGAACTTCAGTCTTAATATATAGGTATAAAATGTTACTTTTGGACCAGCCCAATTGGTAGCAAAAAAATCATTAGAAATCACGAAAAAAGCATTAAAATCCTTTAAAATACCTCAATTTGTAGACACACCAAAAATACCTACCTCAAGATTTATAGTCAAATAAAAATTGGGCACATGAAACAAAAAAGTAAAAATTTATATTTATAATTTATCAAACATGCCTAAAATCTGATTTTTGGACACTCTAAAATGGCTCTATAGATCTGGACCAGAACAAATGGGCCACGAAAAATCAACAGATTACAAAAAAAATATCTCGACTCTTAGGATGTTCCTGAAGTTTTATTTATTTTTAATCGAACTTCAGTCTTAATATATAGGTATAAAATGTTACTTTTGGACCAGCCCAATTGGCAGCAAAAAAATCATTAGAAATTACGAAAAAAGCATTAAAATCCTTTAAAATACCTCAATTTGTAGACACACCAAAAATACCTACCTCAAAATTTATAATCAAATAAAAATTGGGCACATGAAACAAAAAGGTAAAAATTTATATTTATAATTTATCAAACTAGCCTAAAATCTGATTTTTGGACACTCTAAGATGGCTCTATAGATCTGGGCCAGAACAATTGGGCCACGAAAAATCAACAGATTACAAAAAAAATATTATTGAATTTAGACAAATTATCCTTCAAATTTAAAGTGTAACATAACAAGCTATACCCTGAAAATGATTATAAAAGTATTCAAAAGAGGTTAACATCACAATATGAAGGTGCTTCCGCCATAAAATATTATAATAATTGACACGTTTTATAATACTCCTAGTTTATTTTGTATCGACTTTCAAAATCGACACTTTAGGCACGTGTAATTAACGAGCGTCTTGAGGAGTTTTTGAAACGCGATGCAAATCTGTTTGTCAGTTTATAATTTGACATTTTAGAGAAAAGACCACAATAAAGTATAAAGCGTATAAAAAAATTGACAGTATGCATTGGCGTCTAGCTTCTGTTTAATTTTTTACAGTGCAGACGTTTGAGGTTGACTTATTATGACAATTGACAGAAACTCGCAGTAAAAAAATTACTCTAGGGACGTCTCAACCGACGCCTGGAGATGGAATTTTAAAATTTGTCAAGAGAAAACTTAATTTCAAAATTCTCCATGCATCTCCACGAATTCCAAAGTAATTCCATGACCTATTCTGAATGATTTTTTATTCTAAATCCTGTATTAAAACCAATATAAATTGAGGGGTTTTATAAAAATTATGAAGTTTAAAATAGTATAATATATTAAAGAACGAGTTCGATAAGACATATTTTACTGTACAAGCCCAAGTTTAAAAAACTCCCTGCTTCGATTTTCGTTTTATAATAAATAAGTACCATAATAGCTTTATAAACAAGTTTTTTATTAGTATATTAAAGAACTAGTTTCATAAGACACTAGCGAGTTTTGTAAACGAACGAATGCAGAAAGGTCTTATGCAAGAATTCTGCATAGATACATGTTTTTCTATTTGCCTGAAATTTGAAACAATTTGAAATTAATTAAGAATGAGAAAGATTGTCTAGGGACTTTTTCGAAAGGTGGCAGCGTCATGTTACTAACTCCAAAAAGCCGTTTTTTGTATATTTTTGAATATTTCTACAATATAATTAAGTGCTCTAACAGCTTTGTTATAGACGCGAAGTAAAAAAAATGGTATACAGACCTCTGGATTTTCACATACACGAAAGTATTTTTTAAATGTTTGAAATAAACGAACAAAAAGAATAAAATCGTATATAAAATTCCTAATTTTTTCGATTTTATTGGGGTTCAAAGAATTATTGGTATCGTGAAAAAATCAGCACGACCATACTCCTATATTAAGACAAAAGTTCTTCAATGTGGCAATTTAGCTTGATTTTTTGTGCAACTTTTACTATTATACTTACATATTTTATTATGTGATTACTTCTGTTTTGTTTTCCTCAATTTTATATGCCCTCATGTTTCATAAAATTTGCATTAATTTCTCCATTATACTACCAAGAAGCTATTTCTGCAGAAGCAAATACATACTTAACTTGAAATAAAAAACAGTACGAGTATATCCCAACACGCTTGTTTGGATTAAAACCAAACAAATAAATGGTCATTGCTTGATTAACCAGGCACATACATAAAATCCTATTTCCTTACCAATCGTGGTCAAAACCGTCGACGAGAAAAAGACAGCTTTGAGCGTGGTCCACTTGATAACCTGCTCCTTGGGATAGAGCTGAATTCCGGCGTCGAAAGAATCCTGCAGAACTTTTTCATAATTTTCAAGTTCGGCCGAAACGAACGGACCGAAGTTGTGAACGTCCGAAATGTTAACAATTTGTTGGATGAAATGCTCGCGTTTGGACACCAAAGTCGCGTTAAAGTAATTTATTCGCGAAACTTCGGCTGGATACTCGAAACGCCGGAAAATCTGAAACAATAATATTTACATCTATGAGGTAAGTGTGCCGTATTGATACCGATTTTAAATTTAGTTTGTGTAAATTGTTTTATTGAATTCGATCTTTTATTGAACGGATTTAAGTCGAGTGTGTGTTTATTTGAGGAACACGCAGAAAGTGGAAAAACAAGCTTCCTTTCTTACGTTCTTCTCTTTGGCTGCCTGACACTCGTAACAAAGAGATAAAAAAATATTTCGCGACAACAGACATAATTCTGATTACGTCGTAAGAATAACAACGAGTAGTAAAAATACCAAACCACCGCCAACAGTGTAGCCCATCAAAATGAGCAAAAGTCCGAAATGTTGGAGGGCGGCCTTCAGTTGCAAACGTTTCCACCAGCTCTTCAGGCGACTCTTGAAGTCCATCGGCGAACTTATATAAACTGTTGTTTCCATCATTTCCACTGCCATAAATTTATTTTGAAACGACGAAAACTTAAAGCGCGCACGGTCCAAGCGGCATTATCGCGAACGGGATGCTGGGCCGGAGTCAACTGGACGCGAAAGCGTCGCGACGCTTTATCCCAAGACGTCGGAGATGCGCCTGAATATCTCCACCAGCTTTATCATTTTAAGTTATTTGTTTGCTTCTCAACTGCCCGACTGATAACTATATAATTTGTACGATTATAAAAAACCGCATACAATTTGCATTTTGTTGGATGGGCAAAAGAATTTGGAAGAACAATTATTAAAAAATAAAAAAATTCGCTAAGTTATATAAATTTGGCCAAACGCTAATAAGTGAAATGGTAATGAATGGTTACGGCAAAATCTGTCTCACAAACAATTTATCTACTTGGACAAACATTCAGGATTCAGGCAAATGTTAGAGCTATTGTAGCTGACATAGAGTGTAAAAGTGCCTTCAATTTCTTTGGATTAACTTCACATACAAATTTTTTTATTATCACAAAAGATATTTTGTTGGCACACGTTGAAGATATTGCTGAAATAATAAACAATTCGCTATGTTGTGATCTTTCAGTGCCAGTAAAATATGAAATAGATGAGAAAAAATACTCTGCATTTGCTAACGACAACAGTTACACCACTTTACGAATTTTATACAAACTCACTTCACAGCAGAGTGAAAAAAATTAATCTTACCTCATGGACACATTTAATGAAAGCAATTAAAAATAATCTGCGCAGTAAATAAATGTTCAGTAAGAATTACTTTTACCATTGTGATCAACATTATTTTGTTTGTAAAATAAAGCAAAAGTATTTTTTCTTGCACCAGAATAATTGCTGTCAACTCCTAACAGTTTGAATATTTATGTCTACTTATTGACCACGAAACAAATTTTTTTACACAATTTAAAATTATTTTCAGCCATTCACAGGCTGTGCTACTATTGGTAATAAAATTGAACACCTCGTATATTTAATATAACAGTTTGAAAGAACATTACATGATGAGCTAAATTGTATAAAGTACCTACATAGATCTGTTATGAATAATTTTCGATCTATTGGCAATATTTGTTTAAAGTTAGTACATATTCAAAAATTTGCAGAGGCATTTCTAACAGAGATAGCAAAGTATTTTCTTTCTTGAAACAGTTTTCTAAAGCTATACGACTTTGTAATTTAGATATAAAGAAGCTGAAGGCGTACAGACGTACAGGCTGTGCTATTTTACAAAATGTAAAACAACTTTTTCTTTAGTGGAATATTTTATTGGTCTATGAAATGGCATTTTTAATAGACTTTTCGGCAATATCACAGTTGTGTAGGCAAATAATAAAAGTTTAAGTTCCATCAAGAGGCAGCAAGAGATGATGGTAACAGAGAATCAAATCTAATGTAATCTCAAGACAAAATTTTAGAAATTTTTTAGATTTTTACAAAAATTCCTGAAACCATTAAGATTTTTTACACAAGCATTATGTTACCGAAAATCTTATCAAAAATGCTATTTGATGACGTTATAAAACATAAGATGTTCCATTTGAAAAAGGTATCATAATTTTTTTTAATTGCTTAACGTTAATATCAGTGTGCATTCCTTTTTATTTTAGGTAATGTAAATCGTAGGTCGTCTTTTTAAAATATTATTAGAAAAATAGTATTTAGTTAATTTTATTAGAAACACTCTGTGTGGATATTTAAATTTGCTCTCATTTGGACCATAAAATTACCCATAAATCAAGAACTATTCATAACAGACCTATAGTAGACCTTATACCATTTTGCTCAGCATTTATTTTTGTTATAAACTGGGATAGTTCCATGTTCCATTAAAAAAACCTAAGTTTGATCTATTACTAGTAGTAGAATTTTAGTACTATTCTGTATATAACCGAAAATAAATTTAAACTATGACGTATATTGTATCAATCGAATAATCGATAGAAAAAACGCATTTTGATATCTATTTAAATAAAGGAGAAATTATACTCCCCCACACCTTTAGGACACTCGGTATAGTTTATATCAATAAAAAATTAATTTGTGAATAAACGTCTTTACTTAGATACTAATTGGTAAATTAATATACGTAGTTCAATAATTTCTCGTATATGAAAGTATGTAGGCTTTAATTAAGTTCTCGAATATTTGATGTGCAAGTTTATATGCCCTTTTTTTAGTAAAATATAATACCATTTTGGATTACTAAAATTTTGATCTTCTTTGCAACAATTTGTATGAACTTTTACTTGCCGTTTTGTAGGGCGATAATTGTTTTTTAGATATTAAATTTTTGCTTTCTCGAGATTTTCATCTGCTAAATGATTCTTGGACTAGAAATAATATTTTAAAACATGTTTGGACAAGTTATTCCTTAATAATTCCGTCAGATGTCATGATTTGTATGTCAAAAGTCTACACTGTAAAATAAAAAGCAAAGGCCAGTTTCCATAATATATATCCATATCCATACCATCAAAAAATGGTATGTAATGGTATATTCCAAGGATATTCTAGCAGAATTCTCAAGAGAACTCATTCCATGAATTAAAAAAATGTGACTTTTGTAACAAATTTACCTACATTATACTCAATTGTACTACAATAAGCAATTTTTAGTCAGGACTTATTTTTGGCGATGACTTTTGAGCTCAATTTAGATATTTCAGGCAAAGTACTGTTTAGAAGATTTTATATTAATATTGTTTATTTTGAATATTCCACAAATTTTCAATTTTTATTTTAGAACATAAAGGGTACTCCACAGATGTTTAATTTTTATTTTAAAAAACAGATGGCGTCTTGTGCTTTTGCTGTGAATAAAATTATTATAAAAATAATTACCAACAGTCAAATATTAAAGTAAATAAGCAGCTCGTTAGGTTTGCAAATAATTAATAATTTAAAAACGTTTCAAATTTAAGTGCATTTAGGTACAATTATAACTTTCTTGTTGCGTTTAGTTGGCACAGTTCAGTGAGACCCTTTTTCTAGGTTATATCAGTTCATGATGTCTGAAACGAACAAATATAAAAGCGAAGTCGAAATTCAACGACTCCCAGTCAATTCCGAAAAACACATTTTCCAAGACTGGGTCGTCAAGTACAAGAAGTCACACATCCTCCACTCGATATGCTCAACTAGCGAGAAATGCAAAGATTTGACGCAAGAGCCCTGTCTTCTTTGTTTGTGGGTTTGCTCAATTTAAAACCGCTAAACGTTTTAAAACTGTTTATAGATACACACGATCTTTGGACATTCCCCATTTACCAGAAATGGTATTCCCCAACAACATCCTCACTTTAACCCACGCTTCAGGTGGACAAATCGAATTCAGTGCTTTAGACGCACTGAAAACTGTCTGCAACGGAAAGTTGCCAATAAAAGTCGCATGCTCTGAGGAGTGGAGCGAAAATAGGTAAAATGCGCGAGTGTACACAATATAAATTACTGATCATAATCACCAGACCGCCTGAATATCAGGGCCAAAAGATCAAACCGTTTGACTGGACGTTCAGCTGTGACTACAAGGGCACAATCACTGGCGCTGTACAAATCACTCCCACAGAGGAACGAATCGACATCGAGCGTTTAAAAGAAAAGGAAAAAATCTTATTTTATCAAGACTTGATGCTGTACGAAGACGAGCTACACGACAATGGAATATCATCATGCACCATTAAAATAGTAACAAAAAACGATAGAATCGTGTCGATTTATAATAATAATTGTTTTGCAGAGAGTCATGCCCAGTTCGTTTTTCATCCTACTCAGGTTCTTTCTAAGGGTCGACAATGTAATGTTAAGAGTGAACGATACGCGGTTGTTCCACGATTTTACAACAAATTACGTCTTGAGGGAGTTTACGAACAAAGAATGCGCGTTTGCTGATGTACAACTGCCACTTAATGTGTTCGGCAATCCAAACGTTTTGTCTCCGCATATGCCGCTCAGAACTTCCACTTATGAGAAGCTGGTGTTTGGAGGTGGCGCAATGCAAGGTGGCGAGGACGGCTCCGTTATCCCCCAATCAAGTACCAGTCAAGTGTAATCTCTATATTTATTTATCAACAATTGAAAATATAACATTGATCAGGTGAATGTATTATAAATATTTACCAGTCAAGTGGAAGCTGTATAATTATTTATCAATAAATACAAATTTTAACTAAGCCTTTCATTCCATTCATTCCACTGATTATAACAACATCATACCTACTAATGCAAATGTATAAATTAGTAGTTCAAATGGCTGTTACGAATTCCAATGGGATTTTTTCAGGGATTATTAAGTAATTTTAAGTCTAAACTGGCTTCAACGCAATGAAAGGCCCCTTAGCTAGAAAATTAAGTTAGTTTTAAGTCAAGTTATTTATTATTAGTTTACTCTAGTTAATCATAGTTAGAATTTAAAGCTAAGAGTCCAGTTCAAAATTCAGTGTCAAATGGTAAAAAGTTAGCAATTCAAAATGTTATAACTCGCTAATTCAAATTTCGAAATTACCTGCACACATACCGGGTGACTATAACTGATTGACATTTTTTGTGTTAGGTTGGCAATATTTTTTAACTCTTCCATTGGGTACACTGATTTTAAAATTTTAAATTGTCAAGTAAACGTCAAATTTAAAAATTACCAATATCAGAATTCTTTTCAAAATGGTTTTTACATCTGGTAGATCTTTTCGATCACTCGCTGTAACCATTTTCTCCATTATTTGTTACTTTTCGTTCGCCATTATTCAGTAAGTTTCCATTTTTGTCAACAATATTCTACCCTGAAATGTTAAAGACATAAATCACGACGAGTTAATCTGGTACCAATTCCTCACTGTTGCCAATCACCTAAATTTAAGTCAATCATTTATAGTCACCCGGTACTAAAAACGACAAATTTAATAATTTAAAAAACACCAGTTGAGATTGTAAAAAAGTCACCGGTTTAAATGGTAAAAAGTTACCGATTCAAAATGTTAAAATTTGCTTGTTCGAAATAAAAACAAATTAAAAATTACCGATGTATTTTGTTTAAAAAAACTGTAAAACATGAAAAATATTGTAAAAAGTCACCAGTTCACATTGAACAAAATCACCAGTTCAATTTCTAAAAAATTATTAGGTGAAGTGGCAAAAAATTGCGTTGTTTATTTATAAGTGTACCCAATGATTTGTTTTTTTAATAAAATTCCATGGATATTCAGAATTAAATTATCAATCGCACAACGAAAATCCCCAAATCTGACAACAAAATAAAAGTCCCTAGTATAGTGGATGTGAAAGAAGCATGTCTTAGAACTTATGCCAGAGTGTTAATTTTTTACAATATTGTTAGATTACTTATGATCATTTTTACAAGTTCAGTGGGCGCTAGTGGACTAATTAAGCATATAAAATGGGGAAGGCAAAAAAGGGTCGTAAAGGAGCGAAAGGTGATGACAGGTGAGCCTCGACAAAAAGTCACAATTTCATAACTAATGCATTTTTCAACGATTCCAGTGATTCGGAGCTGGAGGTAGAAACTCAGGAGCTGACCGATAAGCCCAACACCAAAAAAGGGAAAGTTCCCAGGTAATAATTACACATTTTACATAGATTTTGAGGTTATGTCATCTTCTTATTATCCAACATATTTTTGTTTATTACTCAAAAACGGTGGCGTTTTTGTACAGAATCATTATACAGTGATCACAAAACTTGATTGGTTGTTTAGATCCAAGCAAAATCAGAATGAAAGCGACGAGGAAACAACCCAGAAAACTGATAGGAAAAAACCGTCTTCGAAGGCGAAGAAAGAGAAGAAAATAGCCGTTTCGGATGATTCCGACGAGGAAGAGGTGCCGCTTAGCAAGCCACAAAAATCCTTCGCTCTCCTACAAATAGACGACGGCGATTCCGACAGCGACAAAGAAGATATTCTGACCGGTGATAGTGGTAGTGAAGTCAAGGAAGTTAAAAAAGACACAAAAAAGAAATCGATTAAAAACAGTGACGAGAGCAGGACTAAAGATCCGGGCGGTAAAAAAGGGAAGAAAGCGCGCAGAAAACGCGACGACAGTGACGAGGACATAGAAAAAGTGCTAGCGGAGTTAGAATTAGAGTATTCTGGTGTTAAACGTGAAGATTTACCCAATCAAGAGCCCGAGACTCCCGTCGAAGAGAAGAAAGGCAAAAAGAAGAATAAGGAGAAAGAGGAAGCGGTGGTGAGTGGCGAGCAACAAGACGAAGCTGATGAAGAGACAAGTACTGTTAAAACGGTGGCTCAAAAGAAGAAAGAAAAAAAAGAACGAGAGAAGTTGAAAAAGCTCGCCAAGAAGGATGTAAAAAAGCAAGATAGTGTTGAGACTAAAGAGGAAAATGGTGAGGTGGCTCAGAAGCCTGAACCAGAAGCTGACGACGTCCAAGATCAAGAGGATGGCGAGAAGGAGGGTAAAAAAAAGAAGAAGAAAGGCGCCAAGGACGAGAAGGACGCAAAGGACGCCAAGAAAGGTTTTTGATTTGTTAATTTGTTTGTAGATTACATAAAGAACGTGTTGCAGGTCCTGGTAAGAAAACTATTGCCGCAATGCAAGAAGCACTAAAGAAGCTGAAAGACGAGGAAGAGAAACTGAAGCGTGAAGAAGAGGAGAGGATTAGAAGGGAAGAAGAAGCGGAAACGGCGCGTTTAGAAGCACTCAGGTTGGAACAGGAACGCAAAGAGAAGAAGAAATTGAAAGAGAAGGAAAGGAAAGAAAGGCTGAAAGCTGAAGGCAAGCTCTTGACGCCGAAGCAAAAAGCCGATAGGGCACGGGCTCAAGCACTCATCGACAGTCTCAAAGCTAAAGGAGTTGAGCTTCCTGATGTTGGTGTCAGAAAACCGCGTCTTGGAACTCGAATAAAGCCGTCCAAGCCACAAAAAGAACAGAATAAAGGTTGTCGCTAATCCTCTCGTGGTTTCGTATTTATATACTCGTTGTTGCAGTGATTAAGCAAGATGAAGAGGAGGAGAAAGTTGAAGAACCAATTAGTGAACAAATAGAAGTTGCACCAAAGGAAGAGCCTCAAGAAAAAGAACCTGAATTAGAAGACGATGTCAAAGATGCGTGGGACGCTTCGTCAGATAATGAGTCTGATGAAGACACGCTTCCGGCAGCAACAGGTTTATGAATTTGACGATTTCCGACTGGGAAAATTGACGCTTGATTTTAGATCATAAATCGAAAAGTAATGCGCAGAAGAAGAAAGATGATGAAGAAGAAGAGGATGAGAGCTCAGATGGGGAGTCTGAGGCCACAAGTGAAGATTCAGATTCTGAAGACGAGGATGACGATGATGAAGACGACGATGAACGCACGGTTGCAGAAAAGGCGAGAGACAAGGCGCTGGAACGCATCAAAGTAAACAATATATTTTGAAATTGAAACGGGCTACAAAATATTGTTCTAGGCAAGGAAGGAAACAGCGGTAAAGGGCAAAACCGTCGATCATCTCAGGGCTGCTATTGTGTGCGTTTTGGGTCACGTTGATACGGGAAAAACGAAGATTCTGGACAAGTTAAGAAGAACGAACGTTCAAGATGGGGAAGCTGGGGGAATTACACAGCAAATTGGTGCTACAAATGTTCCTATAGATGCCATAAAAGAGCAAATCAAAATCGTCAGAAATGTAAGTGTTATTAACTAATTACGATATCGAGTGTAAAACTGCTAAATCCCTTTATGGTCTATGTTACATTTACGTACAATTTGAAAAAGAAAGAAAAATACATTATCTAAAAAAATTGCTATGCCCAATTCACCTTGTTGCATAATTTTAACGCGTGATGAGTAAAACAGCTAAATCTATATGATTTCAAAATGATGAAGCTGCTAACTCTTGTCATTTTTTGCTGTTATCAATGCAGCAGCGCGTCAATTCCCGATTAAAATTAATTTTCTTGATTTTGTACATTTAACTATTAAAATAATGGCAAAGGTAAGGTATTTATTTAAAATTTGACTTTGACTGATTATAATTATCCAGAAAAAAGTCGAATTTGTTTGCAGAAAACAATAGAAAACGAGTAGAAAAAGCTACTATGGAAGGACATAGTTTGAATAATTATGAATTTCAAAAGAACCACGCCAAATTAAGAACAGATGCAAATGTAAAATGACAGTTCAATGCACATTTAAATGCTCAAATATAACTGAAGAAGAGAGAAAATGTATTTTGAAGAGTTTTTGGAGTATGAGCTGGCCAGAAAAAATATATACATATATTCTTTTGTAAAGAGTTTGCGCTTGAAGAGACCACAAGGACGAAAAAATATTTATGAATCTAGAAGAAAACAGTCTTTTGTGTATTATTTTAAAATACGAAATGAGCAGGTAAAAGTATGCAGAACTATGTTTGCGAATGCGTTTGGGATTGGGAGGTGTATTATACATATTACATTGGATAAATAAACAAAGAAAAAATGAAGAGCGGTACCAATTTCAAACAAAATCCTGTTCTAAAGCTTTTGCCGAGGAACGGCAAGAGCTTATACATTTTTCGGAATCCTTGCCGGTTATGGAATGACACTACCGCCAACAACCACAAAAAATATATTTTATTGTAATTGAAATCAAAACAAGCATTGCATAATTTTATAAAACTGATCAGTGCCAAAAATAAAACGTGCCTCTTTCGTCTTTCCATCGCCGTTTATTACGATGTATTTAACACAAAAAATTATGGATTATAGTTTCCTAAAAAGGATCAGTGTGAGAAATGTGTCAAGTTTAATTTGCAAGTTTAAAGTTGGTAGAAAATATATCCGAAGAAAAATATTTTCAACATCAACAAAAGAAGGAAGAAGTAAGAGTAAAAAAGACAAGATTAAAGAAAAAAAATTTCTATTGTTGACCTGTAAGCCGTAGTGATGGTTTCTATGTCAAAAGCCAGTAGTTTATAATATATAACCAAACTACCAAAGTTTACAATTTCACACTTTACAATTTTAAGAATAGGAACGGATATTGCTATTAGTGGAAAGAAAAAACAATTATCAATGCAGCAGCGTCAATTCCAGATTAAAATAAATTTTACTTGATTTTGGACATTTAAGTTTTAAAAAGGAGACATGAGTTTTGAAGAATTAAGAATTTGCAATTATTTGCAAGTTACGGACGTTCGTGCTTTTCGCCAAAATCCACAATGTGATATATTTTTTAAACTATGATTTACTGATCAATAATATATTTTTTAAACTAAGATTTACTGATGAATAAAGTTATATCTCCAAGAAAGTCATTATTAGTAGTGCCCTTGCCGTTTCCAGATTTACGAAATCTGCATCAAAGTCAAAGAAAAATCAACAATAGAAAAGATTGAAGAAGATTTGCAATTATTCAAAAACACGCTACCTCAAGATTACAGTCATTTCTATGACAATTTATCCCACGATTGAAAATAGACTTTATTTTTGATTAATATTATGTCAATTTTATTTATTTATTGTTGTTATTTTTGTTATCGTTTTATTAATAAAACGATAAAATAATGTCACAAACAGTAAGATTATTTCATTATTTAATCTTCTTGGAAAACATGTCAAATCGATAATTTAAAATTGTATCCATCAAGATAATCTGATAAATCCCAAAATTAGGTATAAATAAATATATACCATATTTTGTTTTATTTCGTATTTAGTAATGCGCAAAATTTAAATACACAACCAGCTGTATTTTTGTTTTTCACTATAGATGATCAGATTCATTTATTAAACAACAAAAAACGGGTTTAGCAGATTTACACTCTAAGGCGACGATATGTGAAGTAAACTACCGGGTGATTATAAATTATTGACATTTTTTGTGTTAGGTTGGCAATATTTTTTAACTCTTCCAATGGGTACACTGATTTTCAAATTTGATATTTTCAAATTTAAAAATTGCCCATATCAGAATTGTTTTCAAAATTGTTTTTACAACTGGAAGATCAATTCGATCACTCCCTGTAACCATTTTCTCCGTTATTTGTCTCTTTTCGTTCGCCATTATTCAGTAAGTTACACCTTTTGACAACAATATTCTAACCTGAAAAGTTAATAGACATAAATCACGACGACAGTTAATCTGGTACCAATTACCTAAATTGAAGTCAATCATTTATAGTCACCCGGTATATTCTGAACCACTTTTCGCACATGTAATACAAAACGGACTCAACTCAAAAATGCTAATTTTTTAGGAAATCACTAGAGATACAGTTTTAGACATGTTTCAAAATTATATCTGTACTAATTGGAGCTCAAGTGTCATTTTTCCAACCGAGTGAAATGTGTCGTATTTAACCGGCACGAGCAACACATCTTAGTTGTAACTTGACAAGAAAGAGGTTGTATAAATTGCGAAACATTAGCTAATATTTTTTGTCTCGTTGAATAATGCGCACTGCGAATTAATTATAATAAACCATTTTGACTTTTTGCGCCCCAAAAAATTGTTTGAGTTGTGTCTACATTACATGTGCTATTTGTGTTCCACAAATTCGAAATAATTTGGGACATGTAGTAAGGGGTTGTAAATTGCACAGGCAAACGAGATAGAGCTGAAGATACCTGGACTCCTGATCATAGACACTCCCGGTCACGAATCTTTCAGCAACTTGAGAAGTCGCGGCTCTTCGCTTTGCGACATCGCAATTCTTGTCGTCGATATCATGCACGGCTTGGAACCGCAAACTATCGAATCTATCAATTTGCTCAAGAGCAAAAAGACCCCCTTCATTGTGGCGTTAAACAAAATCGACCGGCTCTACGATTGGCAGACGATGAACCGCAAAGACGTCAGGGATATAGTCAAGGCACAAGCACAGAACACTCAGCTGGAGTTTGACCAGCGGTCCAAGGAAGTAATCGTCCAGTTCGCGGAGCAGGGCTTAAACGCCGCTCTTTTTTACGAAAACCCGGACGTCAGGAGTTACGTCTCCTTGGTGCCGACCAGTGCAATAACAGGCGAGGGAATGGGCAACCTCCTCGCCTTGATCGTGGAGTTTTGTCAGGACAAATTGCCGAAGCGGCTCATGTATTCAGATGAGCTGCAGGCGACGGTGCTGGAAGTCAAGGCGATTCCTGGGTTGGGTACAACGATAGACGTCATCTTGGTCAATGGTACGCTCAGAGAAGGCGATACCATGGTGTGTGCCGGTACGGACGGACCCATCGTTACTCAGATCAGAAGTTTGCTCATGCCACAACCGCTGAGAGAGTTGAGGGTTAAAGTGAGTAAACGACGGGGAAGCGACAATACGGGTTTGATGGTAATTTTTATTAGAACGCTTATGTGGAGTACAAGGAGATCAAAGCGGCGCAAGGTGTGAAGATCGCCGCCAAAGAGCTGGAGAAAGCGATCGCCGGTTTGAATCTCTACGTGGCGCAAAAGCCCGACGAAGTGGAGATCGTCAAGGAGGAGGTGGCCAAGGAATTGAAGTCCGCTTTGTCAAAGATCAAGCTGCAGGAGCGCGGCGTCTACGTGCAGGCCTCCACGCTGGGATCGCTCGAGGCGCTGTTGGAGTTCTTGCGCACCAGCAAGATACCGGTAAGTGTTTATTTTGTTGTGTTTCGTCTGCGATCGGTATTGATCGCGCCACCATATAGACACCGCACAATAGAACACATCCTTGTTATACGCAGCAGACAGGATGCAGATCATTGCAACCCTCATGGCGGTGCCTATTAAGCTAAAGAGGTCACGGATAACGGTGGCCGCCGTTTGGACTCGGCCGAATTTACGGCGTTCTTATCGAATTTCGATGACGTAACGCGGAGGACGAGGGAAACGGCGTCCTTGTCGCCGGTTGTTCTGCGGTTGGGAGGCGGCTGCTTCCAATTCACGATTCCGCTTTCCTCCGAATTCAATAAAACGTCCCCAATTCAGCCCACACGCCCATTCATGCACGACCTCGACCGACAGAGAACCAAATCAATGAGTACAAAGTTGCGCAGTTCATGAATGACGGGGAATTTTCGTTTGGATATCGTCGCTCTCTCGTTGGGAAATCGCGCAAATATTTGCCGCGGGGTGGAAACAGGAAACCGGACGTTTTGCGTAATTTATTAATCTTAACTTTTCATTTTTTTCGGCTCTTTAATCACCGGATGTTTAATAAAGCGAGCCGAAATAGACTATTTATCAGATTATGGCTCACTAACCTGGACGGAGCGCGTTTCGGAAAAATCGGCCGAGGCGACGCGTTGAAAGACTTATTCGTGCCAATTTGTCACGAGGCGGGTTTGTTTTGGCGTTTCGGATCAAAGAAATGAAAACGTTTGAGATACGAAACGGACACTTTTCGCTTCGGTTCCGGTTGTCTCTGTGTCCTTTGTTTCCTCCTGATTAAGCGATAAGTGAAACGCAAAGTCAGATTGGGAAAATTTGTATAAATTTTTTATTGCCCGTTTGGGCGATGTGCCAGTTTTGTGCAATTTTTATTGCTCCTTCTGAACATAGTTATGACACTGACTTTTCAACTTTCATTCACTCATTTATGTACTTTCAGTTGTATCATTTTTTGGTACAGGGTTTTCGTCTTATCCAAATAGTATCCAAACTAAATGTAACATTTGTCTCGTTCTAGGAGAAACTAATTTTTAGCAGCTCTTCAAATTCTTCCAGACGCATTAACTTTTTTCTAAAAGAGTTGTCTGCTTTATGAACAGTGTCCGTATTACTTTTTTCTTTCTTTCGCCATTATTTTTCTGACACGGAATACGATGATACGAGTGTCACTTGAAAAGTTTCCGTCTATAGTGATTTGGATTATACACAGTGGGCTAAAAAACCGTACAAATGGGAAATATTCATATTAAACTAAAAGACAAAATGTTTGCACTTGTAGATTGCAACAGTACTTATTAAAGGACTAGTTTCGTAAGACACTGTTTTCTTGCAGAAATGTCTTATGAAACGAGTTTTTTTATACTATTTTTTCTATTTGCGAATTTAGGACAATTATTGAAATTAAAATGGCCTAGGGATTTCATCGAATGATGCAGCGTCACACCACTAAATCCATTTGTATATTTTTATTTACTTCTAAGTTTACATAAAACTAAAAATGATGATGATATTCATTTGCTAGGTACTTAATGTCTGGTATCAAAATGTTGTTTTGCAGGCTTTGATTACGTTAACAATTTTACGAAGAATGAATGGCATTTAACATTTGACATTTTGCGTCGCCAACCGTAAAACAAAGAAATACTCACGATATTCAGTCTCATTACGAACTCCAAATGTGTGTCGTACTGGCCTCATTACGATACGCAAATAGAAAAAAAATTACATAATTGCATTTTTGCAAAAAAATTATATATCAGAACGAATAATGCCACGCTGGAATCAGCTGTCTGAGAGGTAAATAGCTTCTGCAATTGGGCACTGGGGAAGACTATTCCGATGGTAATTAATGAAAATAGAGGTATATTATATGATCATTGAGATTATTTTATTTTTATTAATGCGTTTCGAGACAATACATTTCTTGAAAAACATAATTTGTGCATGCCTTTATGTTACGATGCAAAACTTGTGCCATCTGTATAGAGCAAAAGTGCTTTTGGTCCTTTCACTGTTATATTAATTATTTAAAAATATTAATAAAGGCGGTGAGGATATGATATGCTTTTTCATCAGATATTCCAGTCTTAGCAGTCCCACAACCTTTAATCGACGATCTTCCAGAACCAATTACGACTTTTTTTTTCAAACGGCTTTAAGAACAAAACTATTTTAAGGAAGATATATAATATGTGATCACGGCTAATTTGAATGCCGTAAAAAATTTGGAATGGAAATGTCATTTGGCGTACAAGTTGTTTGATGGATTAAATTTAACAATGTCGCTTTTTACAAACTAAACGACGAACAAATGAAGGAGAAGAACAAATATTGTATAATAATAATTTTCAACAACTCGACAATTTTCAACACAAGTGGTTTCAATTAAAGTTTGATAATACTGTAAAATTTGTTGATTTTATTTACAAATTATTTTCACATTTACAATTACAAATTTTGTTTCATTTGTGTCTCCGACTTTCAAGTTGTCGATTTTTTAGTGTTCGTATTATGTTATGCAACGAACATGGCTTGATTCCACCGCTTTAAGAACAATACTATTTTGAGGGAGAGATACAATATATGTCTCATGGCTAATTGAAATGACTTTCGGAGAACTTTTCAAATGACCCTCGTACAAGTTGATTGATGGATTTTATTGAACCATGTCGCTTTTTACAAATTAAACGTCGAAAATGAAGGAAAAGAACAAATATTGTATAATAATAATTTTCAATACTTAAAAGTATTTTCAGTTTGCTAAAACGAAAACAATTTTTATTGATTCTATTTACAAATTATTTCCACATTTGCAATTACCAATTTTGTTTTATTTACGTCTCCGACTTTCAAGTTTTCGATTTTTTAGTGTTCGTATTATGATATGCAACGAACATGGCTTGAATCCACCGCTTTAAGAACAAAACTCACGGCTAATTTCAATGACGTAAAAAATTTGGAATTGAAATGACATTCGAAGAACTTTTCAAATGACCCTCGTACAAGTTGTTTGATGGATTTTATTGAACCATGTCGCTTTTTACAAACTACACGTCGAACAAATGAAGGAGAAGAACAAACATTGTATAAATAATAATTTCAGTTAAAATTTGCTAAAACGGAATTTATTTTTTTTGTTGATTTTATTTGCAAATGCATTGAATTGTGTCTTAGGCGTTCAAGTTTTCGATTTTTTACTGTCCGTATTATGTTATGTAACGAACATGGCTTGATTCCACCGCTTTTATATCCTTCAGCTGGCAGCGATGGATGTGTCGGTTTATTCTTTTTCGACATATTCCCTGTTTTTTGTTGTTTTGTCAGTTGCTTCGCTTTGTACTCGTCCTTTTAACATTTTAAATTTTGGTTGTAATTTTGGATTGTTTGTTCATTGTGGTTTAGAATTGCTAGATGCATGTTATTACAAATTTCATATGTGTGCTGTTTTCATTATTTATTTTCGGTGTTATATCATTTTCGTTACTATGTTTACGTTTATTGTACATAATTTATTTCTCGCCGGGCGATCATTTTATACAGTGTCTGATTTATTGCCTTCGATGCGAACGTTTGGCACCGCGATTTATGCGTGTGCGTCTGAAGTTTCCACGTTTTTCCGTGTTTTGAAAGGGTGAGATGAGCGGCGGCTGTAGAAGATCCATCTCGTTTAGGTTCGTCTAGGAAGGTCCCCGGTCTATAATTAGGGGGACCGGAAGCAGTTAGACCTCCGTGCCGTCGTCTTGCTGGGAAGCCACTTCCTGTCAATATATTTCTCACTCTAAAATTGGATGAATTACATAATTGGAGGCGCGCACACCATTATCGCCAAACTAAAAGCGATCGCGTTGTAAAATCGCACCGTCCATCACCCTCCTCGTCTTATTCTTCTCCTCTCTTCCCACATCTCTCACGTCCCATCTGCCACGATTTGAATTTAAAATGAGCGAGAGAACGAAGAGCGATTTTCCATTTAAGGACGGCCGACATCTATGCATGTGGCGTGTGTGGTGTTTGATATCTACTGTATGTGTGCGCCGCTTTTTTTCTTGGACGGCCTTTTGTCAGGATCGCCTCCAGATCTGTAAGGAGATGCCGCGTTGGACGACGAGTCCGATCGGTTCGATCTTTTACCGCCTTAGCACCGGAAGTCGGTGGGTGTCTCAACCGTGTTGTATCTACGACGGTTCTGGGAAGGAGACACGGCCGCATTAATTATCTCGATCGGGCGATTTCGAGCGAACACATGACGCAAAATTGAAAAAAAAATTAAATAAAATTAGAGGCAAGGTGTCTTAGCATTTTTGTAAATTTTCGGCTATAACGTTTGCCGGTTGGGACTACATAGTTTCGGGGCAATAAAGTCGGAACGGTCGACAAGCGATTGGCTCCCAAATTACAGGTAGAACCGCATAGTAAAGTGGACAGTTGGTCGGGCCCTCCAAAAACACACAGGGATTATAGCGTCTCTATTCATAATATTCAAGCGGACGATCACTTTTTTAGTCGTGTTCCTTCGGTTTTGCTTCTTTTGCCTTTCAGCGTTTCAGCGTCGTGTGGATGAATCACATGCGATCTGGAACTTTGGTCTGGTCCTCGTTTTGCTCTCTTATTTCCCCGTTCTGGTGCAATCCTCCACGTTCGATAATTTCGTTTCAGTTTGAATCAAGTTAATCTAACTGCGGGTTCAGTTTGTATTTTATCAACAAATCATTGTTTTTTTAATTTTTTGCAAGTGCATTGTTTATATTTTTTGAGAGCAGCTAGAGTTAGCCTTCCTTACTTCTGCTTTAAACTTCGATTACCCAACCAACAATTACATAGTTTTGTTTTTTGTTCAGTTTAGTTCATTTTGTTCTTGTTCGTTCGGTCTTGGTTCTGGTGTATTCCACCCTTTTTTTGATAATCTATCAAAATAATTTAAATGTTTTTTATTAATTTTGCAGCAGCACATTTTAATTTAAATAAAGAAATGTATTCTTAAATGTTGTTTGATTTGCTTGATTATTGTTAGAGTTCGT
This sequence comes from Eledona agricola, assembly GCA_964023215.1. Lineage (NCBI taxonomy): Eukaryota > Metazoa > Arthropoda > Insecta > Coleoptera > Tenebrionidae > Eledona > Eledona agricola. The sequence goes on along the minus strand of OZ026860.1, from coordinate 9,226,619 downwards.
ATTTTATTAACAAATCCACAACTTTTTGATTTCATTGATTTTTTTTGCCAGTGCATTATTTACATTTTTTGAGAGCTAGAATTACTCTTTTTTTCTTTTTCTTTAACCTTCGATTACCTAACCAACAAATACCTACACCGGTAAATTTTTTTTCAAAATCTTGTTTTTGTGGAATTGATTTTTTATCAGTTTAGTTCATTTTGTTCTTGTTCGTTCGTTCTCGGTTCTGGTGTATTCCACTCTTTGTTTGATAATCTATCAAATTAATTGAAATGAATTCATTTTTTTTCAAGTTTGCAGCATCACATTTTAATTTAAATATACAAAATTAGCTAAAATGTTGTTTCATTATTATTATTGTTCTACTTTATATTTTATTAAGAATAACTTCCGATATTGTTTTTTTTTGCAAATGCGTTATTTATATTTTTTGAGCTTGAAATAGTTTTTTTTTCTTCTTCTTTAAATTTCGATTACCTAAACAACAAATACATAGATTACAATGTGAAATTGATTTTTGGTCAGTTTAGTTCATTTTGTTCTAGTTCGTTCGTTCTTGGTTCTCGTGTATTCAACCCTTTGTTTGATAATCTATCAAATTAATTTAAATTTATTGTATTTTTTTTCCAATTTTGCAACATTACATTTTAATTTAAATAAAGCAATTTATCTGAAATGTTGTTTCATTTGTTTGATTATTGTTCTAGTTTGTATTAACAAATTCATAATTGTTCGATACATTATTTTTTAAATTTTTTGCAAGAGCATTACTTATATTTTTTGAGAGATAGAAAGTCTTTTATCTTCTTCTTTAAAACTTCGATTACCTAACTAACAATTACACAGATTCATTTTTCTTTGCAAAATCTCGTTTTTGGGAAATCGATTTTTGGTCAATTTAGTTCATTTTATTCTTGTTTGTTCGTTCTTCCTTCTGATGTATTAGATCCTTTGTTTGAAAATCTATCAAATTAATTTAACTGTATTCTTTATTTCTCAATATTGCAGCATAACATTTTAATTTAACAAATTTATTTTAAAAGTTAATCGAAGTTTAAAAAAGAAAAAAAAGGTTAATTGTAGCTCTCAATTTGTAGCTCAACGATTAACAAATAAATCTGAGTAGATTCATTTTTATTTTCAAAATCTCGTTTTTGTGAAATTGATTTTTGGTCAGTTTATTTCATTTTGTTCTTGTTGTTTCGTTCTTGCTTCTGATATATTAGACCATTTGTTTGATAATTATTAAATTAATTTAACTGTTTTTTTTTTCAATTTTACAGCATCACAATTTAATTTAAATAAACAAATTTATTTTAAATGCTGTTTCATTTTGTTGAGCACTGTTCTGTTTGTATTTTATTAACAAATTCATAAGTTTTCGATATAATTGTGTTTTTACATTTTTTGCAAGTGCATTATTTATATTTTTTGAGAGCTAGAAATAACCTTTTTCTTTAAACTTTGATTACCTAACCAACAAATACACAGATTTATTTTTCTTTTCAAAAACTCGTTTTTATGAAATTGATTTTTGGCCAGTTTACTTCATTTTCATCATTTGTTTGATAACCTATCAAATTAATTTAATTTTAGTTTTCCTGTTAAGTTTAGTTTCTTGTGTTAAGTTTTCTATTTATTTCAATTTTACAGCATCACATTTTAATTTAAATAAACAAATTTATACTAAATGTTGTTTCATTTGGTTGATAAATGTTCTTCTTTGTTGATCTTTTAAATTGAGTGAATAAAATACGCGTAGAATAATTGATTCATAACGTGTCATTATTTCATTGTTCCGTAAGGCATATTTATTGTACGAGTTCAAGTTTTATAAAGGACTAGTGCCATAATAGTCTTATGAACAAGTTACCTACTATTTTTTCCATTTTGCATCTTTTAGGCAATTTTTAATTAAAAATATGCCGTGTTAAAATTGGGGAATTTTGCATGGGTTGACAAGTGTCAAAATTGAAATTTCGATTTTCAAATGCAATTAGAGTGCACAACAGTTGGCGGTGAAATTAATTTTCAGCAAAATGTTGTGGGAAGCAAACCACCTGGGATTAATTTAAGTGCTCAAAACACATCCACCGTAACGATTAATTGGGGAAAGCTAATTTAAATTTAAAATATTGTAACATTTTATGTTGGTGTTCACTTTAACCTTTGACATCACTTTTCTGATAATGACATACCAACCTAGAAAAACTAGATTACACTAGTTCTATTACGAAACCCAGTGTTTTAACAGCTTTCTTATAGGTGCTAAGTAGAAGAAAGCAATTAACGCACTTAATTGAGTGCTTTAACAGATTTGTTGTAGATGCGAAGTAGAAAAAAATATTTATGAAACTGTTTGCATCGAGTTAAATGTTGGTCAGTCAATTTGGAGTTTGTTCGAATTTTTTTTGTGAATCGATGCTTTGCAGTCTTCTTTTTAGCCAATTTGTTGTAGCACAGACATCTCAGTTGGAAAAAATAAAATGTATTCAAATGTAGCTGGATGTTGCTTTACTTAGTCGATTCTGTTTTTCTTTACATATTTTTTGTGTTAAGTGGATACAGTTGAAAGGTGATTACTCTATTTATATTGCTCTTTATAAATTCGATAAACTTTACGTAAATCTATGCCTGCTGGGCAGTTTTCCTTCATTTTATTAAACACTTTTGGGTTTGGGATACTTCATTGTCCCTAGTTTGACTACTTCTTCAGGTGCTGTCGGCTATTTATCGCAAACAATTCACAGTTCATTTGATTTATCTTAACTCTCCATTACTTTGATTGCATCACAAAAATTCGTTTTTATAAATCGCGAACGTATCGACTGTCACCTTGACCGTATTCGAACACGTTCACATTGATTGTAAATTCAAAATATCGCTGAATAAAAGAATGATTTCCAGAAGGTCATGAATTCCAATAAAATCGGAACGCTTCTGTCGGGGAGGAGCGCCGTTTCCCACGTCGAAGAGCCGATTTGATATTATAGAATGTCGGTGCAAATAAACAGGAACGGAGATTGAATAAGCGACGAGCTGAACATTTTCCAACAATACTTTTAACTGATGAGGCACAAGGCTGCATCTCGTTATGAATATTAACGAAAGATTATTAATCGACGGAAGTCCGACTTTATTGTCGTCCCCGTGTCTGGAGGGTCCTCGAGGTGTTGTGCGTGCTGTGGCCACCGCCACGTAGTGAACGTCTTGGCACGTTCCCCACATCCGGCAAGCGGATGCTGCCGCCAAACAATAGGAAAATGCGCATTTTTAATGAAACGACCATAAAATCGACTAATTGGACGATGGGGAGTAATGTGGATTTTTGTTGTTGTTACAGTACAGCGGGATTCGCATCGGACCCGTTGTCAAGAAGGACGTGATGAAGGCGTCGATCATGCTGGAGCACGACAGTCAGTAAGTTCGAAATGACCGCGTCACTCACTACACGACTACTGTATTAGCTTTTCTCACATCATGCGTCTGTTTTCAATCCTAAGCAAACAAGATAAGAATAAAATCCGAGTTTTCTGTTTGTGTGCTTGTTTACATCTGTCGTGGCCGACATCTACCGAAACGACAATCATTATTCTAGATACGCGACGATCTTGGCTTTCGACGTGAAGGTGGAGCGGGACGCCCAAGAGCTCGCCGATAGCTTGGGGGTGAAGATTTTCCAGGCGGACATCATCTACCATCTCTTCGACAAGTTCATGGCCTATCGGGAGGAGTTGAGGCAGAGGAAACGCGAGGAGTTCAAACACGTCGCCGTCTTCCCCTGTAAACTTAAGATCATTCCGCAGTTCGTCTTCAACTCGCGCGATCCCATCGTTTGCGGGGTGATGGTCGAGGCGGGGATCGTCAAGGAAGGGACGCCGATCTGCGTGCCCAGCAAGGAAGTGAGTGCCGGAGACGCCGGGCGTCGGGGTTGGGTAATGAATGAGCTTGCTTTTTGTCGGCAGTTTGTGGACGTGGGCGTGGTGACCAGCATCGAAATCAACCACAAATCGGTGGAGTCGGCTCGGAAGGGACAGGAGGTCTGCATTAAGATCGAGCCGGTACCGGGGGAAGCGCCCAAAATGGTCGGGAGACATTTCGAAGACACAGATATGTTGGTCAGCAAGGTAAGAGCGAGCGATGGTGCCGATCGATAAGCAGGCGGCGCGACGCTGTCGGTGCCCTTTTGACACACCGACCCGATTACCAGGATGCGGTCGAACGCGACGCCCGAATCGACGCTTTTTTGACCCCTTTTTAAAACCCCCGCGACTTAAATGGATGCTTTTATCGCAACAATATTTTGAAAATACTGCATAATCACCGCATTAACTTCTTCCACTTGTCGGTTTTGCATGTTGTTTCTTTTCACTTTTGCATCATCTATCTACTTTCTATTTAGTTAGACCCGTGTTCTCAATTTTTTCGATTCGCGGGGCCCTTGTCGAATCCAAGTATTCCTATGTCAAATCAAAATCAAACTATTCTGATAGAGTTCCATCAGATTTAATTAAAAATGAAAATAAAAATCATGGTGTCCTAGGGCGCCGACGCTCTCATATTGAGAACTACTGATTTAAACAAGGGATAATTTAATGTTTGCCACTGGTCTTCTCATTTTGTGACAATTTTATGTCATCTTGTCTTTTCCATTTTTTCTAGTTTCAACACCTTGTTTTATTTGTTCGTTTTAATTGTTTTCGTTCACGTTCCTCCCGCTTTCTATCTAACCGAATTTAATGTAGTATTCTGTCACTGGTATGGTGTTATTTTTTTGTTATTTTGTGATAGTTAACAAATATTTCGTAATGAATGGCAATAAATTTTCATGGTGACATAAAGGATACATTGGGGAATCTTTCACTTTCATTTTCCACCATTTCGAAAGAACTATGGAGTTTAAGCGACACCAGGAGAGTCTAAAAGATGACTCTCGCTTCTAAAGACCGAAAAGTGCAACCTCTGATCAAATTATAAAAACAATCGAAATCAAACTATCCTGATAGCCTCCCATCAAATTTAATTAAAAATGAAAAAAAAATTAATAATTTGAGGTGTCTCTGATCTAGACAAGGGATAATTTAATGATTGCCACTGGTCTTCTGATTTTGTGTATTTTGTGACAATTGTATGTCGTCTTGTACTTTTAGACTTGTCTTTTTCATTTTTTCGAGTTTCAACACCTTGTTTTATTTGTTCGTTTTAATTGTTTTCGTTCACGTTTAATCCTCCCGCTTTCTATCTAATCGAATTTAATGTAGCATTCTGTCACTGGTATGGTGTTATTTTTTTTTGTTATTTTGTGATAGTTTTTGTCGGCATTGTACGAGGATTATTTGAAGAGATTCATCAAAACCATTTGAATTCCAAATTTTATACGGCTATCAAATTTTTGGCTTATCCAGTACCGGCGAGTCAAATATTATGTCACTTCGTTCAGATAGTTTTGTTTTTAGAGCCGTTTGAAAAAAAGTCGTAATGTTCTTTTTGAGGATGATAAAATCGAATATCGCGTCGTTAACTAATTTTTCGTAAAGAAGGACCAAGCCTTCATGGCAATAAATTTTCATGCTGACTTGAAGAATACATTGGGGAATTTTTTACCTTCATTTTCCACCATTTCGAAATGGACTACGGAGTTTAAGCGAGTACAAAATAAAGGAAATCGCATTGATTTTATCCACCGATTGGTACTCATTGATTAATCTTGGGTTTATCACTATACGTCAGAATCAAATTGCATTCGAAGAATTGAGGTTTTCCATCTCCAAAGAAGGCAGTATAGCAAAAAATTGCCAAAAGAATTCTGTTGATAGATTACCTTCAAAAGGGGAAGACTAAAGGGCCGGTTTTTCAATCGTTGGTTTACTTCTAGTTCGTACGTTTCTATGGAAATTTTTGCAATTTAACCAATCAAAATGCTGCATTTTTAGTTTAACTAGAGATTTAACTTTAACCAACGATTGAAAAACCGGCCCTAAACTTTTTAGACCAGTTAGAGCGAAATATTCAAGAAGAAACCGGGTTTAGCCAAGAATAAAATCATCTTCCACCAATACAATTCAAGAGTCCCCACCTGTACAGTTTCCATACCAAAATAAAATGACATAGGCTACGAAACTCAAAAAAATTATTGGCGGACATAGATTTTCCTCTGACGATGCGGTTAAAGACGCTGTTGAATAATATTTTGCAGAATCCTCGGAATCTCACTTTCAAATTAGTTGAAAAATAAAATATAATTCAAATCACTATAGACGTTTTCTCTGTTTCATTCCGGAACTTTTCAAGATGACCCTCGTAGCGTCCTATCACATTTAATTGTAGTTTTTTTTAGTATCCGCATTCCGCTTTTTTTATGTCATTAGTTTTCAACTTTTTGTGTAATTTTTTTTTCATTATTTTATACTGGCTATTCTGTGGCAGTTTGTCATGTTTTGGATTTCTTGTACAAGACTTTTGTTCAAACAGTTTCTATGCTATAGTTTTTTATCTTCTTTTGCCACTGTTTTGAGGTGGTGCAGTCCTCGGATTAAAGAACCACAAAAACATTTATAATTTTTCAGAAAGTGCACTATTGTGCCTTCAATGTTTTCAAATTCGTTCAACATAACTCCAACTGTTTCACTTTTTAAATCAAGGCTCAGATATGCAATAAGGAACCAACCAACAAAACGACAAAATAATTTTGAGAAAATTGGCTCTGCTGAAAGCTCGAATTCGAAATTTCTATTTTGCAATTGGGCCATTCATTTCTACAGAGGACTAATCAATTTTCACTTCTTTTTTGCGCAAAATAGAAATTTGCAATCAGAGTTTTCAGGAGAATCAACTTATTCAATTTTAATTTGTCGTTGTCTTGGTTGGTTCCTTATTGGTTATTATGGTCTACTCGAATGAAATTTTGAGATAAGAATGAGATTTGATTGAAAATTATGATGCAATTATGAAAATTGTGTAATTTTTCGAAGCGCCCTTGGTGAATAAACCTGAGAAAAACTTTTCGATTTCTTCGATTCTTGTTTAAGACATTTCTCATAACAATTTCTATCCTATAGTTTTTTATTTTCTTTTGCAACTATGCTGAGGTGGTGCAGTTCGGATTAAATTCAAAGAAACACCACGAATGTTTTGAAAGTGGTTTTCACTGTTCCATTTTTTTTTATATTCAATTTAATATTTTATAAACAATAATAATAGTATCGTCGCTGTCTAATTCCCAAACTGTCCCTCCATTCTTTTCTATTTTTTTTGGCATTGTTCTTCTGTTAGATTCCTTTCACTAATTCATACAATTCATACTTTTTTAATTGAAAATATCAGAGAAGCTCTAAAACTTACGTAAATTTAAAATCAAATTTTCAACACAAGAATAACTGTACCAGTAAAAGTAAAAACTCGACAAATAGGTTTCCAAACTAGGAGCTATCAAAAACAATAAAAGTTTTGTTCGGGCACAGACTGTGGTTTGGATGTAAGTGCATGTGACATAATAAAAACACAAAATTCAAACAACGAAGATACGAGTACGTTTGGAGTCGAGTTTGGCGAAACACTGTCGTCAACTTTTTTCATACATTTGGAGCATTGAAACGCCTCTTTCGGAATGAACTCTATCACAACTATGCTAAAATCAGCGATGGTTCGACAAGATGACCACATGGAATGAAACGCGCCGACTTCCATCCGAGACCGCCATAAAAACCCCGATAATATCCGGTCGCCGTAAAATTCAAAGATGGCAACTTAACGTCCGGCAAAATTAATTATTATAGCCTCTGGGTCGCATCGACGTACATATTAAATTGCACCGAGCGGCGATTTTTGAATCGGTGAGCGTTTCCGCCGTCTTACACCGACCGCAATGATTTATGCTGAAATAAGTCGAGATTTAATCCGGGAGTTTACAACATTTGTCGGATTAATCGATATATTATTTATTTATGCGGCTTGCGTTGAATAATTACAAAAATCGCTTCTGGGTAGTGGAGGACGGCACATATGGCCCACTTCCCGTCCGGGCAACGTCCGGTTCCGTTACTAGATAGATATGTTCCGGGTAAATGCGATGATAGCTGGCGTTATCGTAACGATAGAACGACGTTAGGTCTTTGCCCTGCAACAATTCGATCGACGAGTGCGCTTGATTCACAAAAAATGATTCGGTCGTTTTGTTATTGTAATGAATTTACGGTGTTTGGCGCGATATGCAAACGAAAACGTGTCCGTTTCCCGTGGATGTCATCAGTTCCGGGATCCCCGGAGCGAATTCTTGGCTATTTTATTGACGAGTTGTCGTGGGTCGTGGAATTTATGGATTTGAGTAAAATCGTCGTCAAAGGTGAAGTTGTGCAATCGTCGTCGATTTCCATAACTGGTGGGTGTGTTGTTGTATTCTGAACGTGGCCTTTTGCGTTTTCCAGATATCGAGACAAAGCATCGACGCCTGCAAGGATTATTTCAGAGACGACCTGCTGAAAACCGACTGGCAACTGATGGTGGAACTGAAAAAACTCTTCCAGATTTTGTAACAGACGATTCGTCCCGCGATTTTCTAACGCTTATTAGGCTTGATTTTATTGTACTGGTACTACTACTACTGTTTGGTGTGAAATTTCGGCACCGGTGGAAAAAAATCACAATTTAATTTTTGCGTCCCGTTTTATGGTGAAGTGGTTGAAATGAATGTATATTTATGATATAATAAAGAATCTAAGGAAAAAACAGACTCGTTTGGTTCCCCGAAAGGTGGAGAAATTTTATTCGAAAGTTTACGTTGGGCAATTAAAGCGCCTCATTCATCCGCCCATAAAAGATTGTTTACAAAAACAATTTAACACTTAAACACATAAAAATAAATACTCCATAAAACCAACGTGTTAAAACCGCAAGGTCGCGTTACAATAAAACTCATCATAGTTGAAACAATAACACGTCCAGTTAAAAATAGACGACCAGCACGGAACATAAAACTAAAATTAATTACTTCATTAATAGAACGCCGCAGACATGGTGGTCTTTGCAAAAAGTGTTCAATGGAGGGCGAGAAGTGCGCAAGCGTCGATCGTCGATCAATGGACGCATTCACGTCTTCTATGAATGATTTTGTACTTCCGGTTTGACGATTCACCATTCTTGCCATTATAATAAATTATACACAAGGTCCTCCCAAAACCAGAGCTCCTCTCCTCTTACAGCGACTGACTTCCTCTCGCATTAGACACGCACGTGGAAGGATATTTCAATATGCATATGCATCTTTAAATGTTCCCTGCAATATGGTGTCTGTTGCATATTAAGGCGAGGAATTGCGCTTCGCTTAATGCAGATTCAGTTCCGATCGAAAATGATCGTCAAACAATTATGCCTTCCCAGAACACGTATTCCATTAAAGGCGTCTATAAGACTGCGAAATACACCAAAAGGAGACCATCGATGCACAAAGCAGACAAGTAAAAGTTTGTAGTTTACTCGAAGAGAAAGGAAATATTTCAAACGTTTGAAAAACTCAATAAGTACATCAAAATGCAGTTTCCTTTTAACGCGAGCACAACGAATATTACAATAAAAATTAATTCTCGAACATATTTGGAGTTTAAATTACAATTGGAAGCAGTAACTCCTCAAAGGAACAACAAAAAACGAAAAATTTGAACACACGTTGAGCACAACGAATATATTTGAATAAAAATAAGTTTTCGGGTTTTTCAGAATCAGAAGCAGTAACTAACTCATCAATGGAACAGGAAACGAAAAACTTGAACAAACAATTGAAGAAATTACGCAACGAAAAACACTGCTAAATACAATTTTAGAAATATAACCTTGGCCTTTACATAGAGATGATGAAATGTTGCCACAATTTTTATCTAATTTACTTTAATTTTTTCTAACATATTACTAACGCTTAATTGTGTTTATTTTAGTGATAATTTTAGTTTTTGTTGACACGTGCAGTGCAGAGTAAGCATAAGCGAATGAAACAAAGTCGACACATTATAATACAAATCATTTGAAAAGTATTGGAAAAACAACAGTGGCGATTTCAACCGCGATTGAGACGGCGAGAAGAGCAATGTGGCCACGTCCGTTGAAGATGTCTACCGAAGCCGTAGACGAAACGTTTGGGAGGGTTAATTAGACCGCAGTCGCAATTTCAAAGCCATGACATGATTTTGTACCCAGACACTGAAATTCTAGAAAAATAAACCAGAACAAACAGCAGAAGAGCAAAGAAGCAAATCAAGCTTACGGAAGAATTTAAAGTTTATTTATAGGACAAATAAAATTTCTCAATCATGTGGGATTGAGTAAAAATAGTTTAGCAAGCGAGTGTACCGACAAGATTCCTACAAATGCAAAACATTGGAAAATAAGACCAACAAAAATGGGTAAGTGGAAAAGAGCAGAAGACATGAGAGCCGGAACAAGAAAACGAACAAATCGAAAATAGGAACACGCAACTGTAACGCATGAAAGCAGAAGTAACAAAGTTAGAAAAAAGATGGAGAAATAACGTAACCTTGACCTTCGCTTGGAATTGATAAAACATTGATACAATTTTTTCTAGCATTCTAATATTTCAAAAAACCGAATTCAACACACAACATCCACACTTTGTTATGTAAATAATTTATAAAAACCAGATATTTGCGGTTGTGTGCATATTTATATGGAAATGCGCTGATACATTTCGTTCCGAAGCGAAAGCCAAATAATGCACGAACGACTTTTGTAAATTATTTTATCGTGAGCACGTTAAAAATACTGGATGTGGGCAGCGCTAAGTGCAGTTTATTGTAATGTTCAATTAACCGATCCGAGAACTGCCTCACAACTTGTTTCTGCTCATTGTAATCAGATATTTAGGAGATTTTATCGACGTCCGGCGAGGCGACAAACTTCGCGTACCTTATTATTGTCGATAAGATAAGTTTTATTTTGAATAAATTACATTATTTATAGAAATGACGGGAATTTGTGTGTTTGGCCCAGAAAAAATCGTAGATTGACGTAAAATTTTGTAATGCAAACACCGATGTTGGGACACTGTCTAAAAAATAGTGTCGTCACTTTGCTGAGGAGGACTATTTTTTTCAGCTGCGCCGTGGCCCATAACTTCTTAAGGCGGCGTTTTTATTTATTGCCCACGTTTTCCAAATGTAAATGTAATTAATGTAGGCGCCATCCACACAATTTAAATATTGGATTTTCCAAGTGGAGGTGATAAAATGACAACTCGAAACGGCGTTGGAAGCAGAAGACGAAGTGAGGCGCAGTTTGGAGCATATCCCGATAAATAATTTATAAACAAAAACCGTAAAAATAAAGCAGTCATTCGTGTAATTGACGGCATTAAATAACAAATCCGCATAAACGACCTCCTCCATTGAATTGCAAATCGCCGCTCGCACACACATACACCGGGTGCTCGCTGAAAATTCCTCGGGTTCGATTCAATTAAGCGCCGATGGTCGCTGATTAATACGCCCGCGCCTTTTCACCCGAATTATCGAACTACGGTGGGCGGATTCGCGGCGGCGTGGGCGCAAGGGGGTGGCCTAGACCCACGCTTTCACGGTCGTTGCCATGGCGAGGCTTTAGGCCGGCCCTGGACGCGCTTTCCTGTACGGCATTGCAGTTACCGCGGGCCAAAAACGACCACGACACAAGTGAAATTTTGGTCGCAGCTTCGATAAATGTCTTATCGTTCTGTTCGTGAGAAGATAGCTTATATCCGGTGGATGTCGAAACCGTAATTAAGCGATAAGCTTGAAGAAACAATGCGCCTGCTTTATGAATGGTGCCTTCATAAGTGCGTATGGCTGGAGCGAGATGAGTGAATTATGATTATATGGCTTATTTATTTTGTTATATAGATATTAACACCACCGTGCCCATAAACAACAAATAAAAGCATCGTAAATGCCTTGCACAATATCGCTTTGCCGGTTGAGGATGTATGTACCAAATGGGTAGATATCTTCAAATCATCCGACAATAAGTCGTTCTACTAACGACTCAGTGGGCCATGGAACCTAGCTTTTGTTTTCTTTTTTACAGTGTAGTCAAATCATGACATTTGACAGGAACTGTCACTCAACGATTTGTACAAACTCCGTCTAAACCGAGTCCTGGAGATGGAATTTGTTGAAGACGAAATGTATAGTATGCATTTTGTCCGAGACGGTTATTAACAAAGAACTTACGAGTACTTTCAAACTTCTCAACTCAGGGTCGAAATTTTGCTACACTTTTTTTAACCTCAACTATTCCATGACCTATTTATTCACCGTCGTTTTATTTTTGTACACACGTTATTTTATTACATATCATAATGTGTCTTTTATACTGGAAGGTATTCAAAATGTTTGTTTTATCCGCTTTGGATTTTTTTTCTATTTCTTAATGTCGAGGTTGGTTCATTTTCGTTGGCCATATAGGAGATCCCGGGCCTAAGGGCGCCTGACACTAAGGGGCGCCACTCATGAATAAAAAATGTTATACAAAAAAACGTAATATTATCATAAAATAAATAAAATAAAAATTTCGATACCCCGATTGTATTCTATAATTTTATTTCGTTATGTTAATTTGTGCATTCAAATTTTCTAGTTTTATAGCAAATCATTATTAAAGATTGAAAATTGCTGAAAGCTCATGATTTCTGCTATTGGAAGCAAGACCATAAAGAGAAAATTTTCTCAGAAACTTTTTTGAACATACGTACACAATCTGCGTGTTAAAAGTTGTAAACGTCATTTTATTTTAATTTACAGTTGTATAAAATACAGTACAATTTTTTGTTCGATATTCTAAACAACATTTTGAGTCGTTTTTTATTAATTGGGCGCCGTAGTAAATGGGTGTAGGGCGTCTTCGTTTCTATATCCGCCACTGATTACCAAACAAAGTGCCGAAAATTGTTAAACTCATTGATTTTTTAGTTTTGTTTTCAAAGTAAAAATCAATGTTACGAGAATTTTAAAAATAACGTTAGTTATGTTAATGTTACAACGAATAAAAAAAAGCGCCAATTGCAAAACGGTGAAATATTTCTAAAGATTTCTTTAAAGAAGCCAACAAGTTGAAAATGTTCCTACGTTAATTTAAAATCGTTTGGTTCCTTCATAGCGACGACGAAAAAGAAACGCTAAAGAAAAGAGGACGGAAGAAGAAATCAGGAAGTGTTGCGGATTATCCGAAAATTTTTTCAAGACTAAGGTCTTGCGATTGCTGCATTTTTATGGATTCTATGTAACACTAACCTGTCGTTAGAGTTTTCGTAACTTCTCGTAAAAACTCTCGTAACTGCATTTTTAGTTTGAAACCAAAACAGAAACAAAAGATATTTTTGACAGTTTAACGATTTTTGGCACATTCGGTTGGTAATGCAACAACAAAAAAATGTTTTCAATGGCCAAGTCTTCAGAAATTGCGAAATAAATATAAGTTATTAATTTTTTCAGGAAATTTCAGGACATATTTTTAAAATAAGAACAAAATTACGACTTCAAAAATATAATCGTCTTCTATAGTTTTTATTTAAACACAAGTTAGATTTATTACGCTGACTTGATCGCTGCATTGTACAATACATAAAATTGTGCCTCTATAATGTTTTTATTTCAAGTTCATCAATAACGAAAAAGTTAAGTAGGTTTAAAAATGTTGCCGAAATGTTAACTTTTAATTATATCTCGAAAACGATAATAGCGAGCTGTGGTTTCCACCAGTGACGGCTCGTGCTAAGGGACACAGGGGCACATGCCCACTGATGCTAGAGAAATATAAATATTTTTTATAGATTTTAATTTGTTCTGGTTATCAAATTATTTGAAATAAGATTATTTATTTCTGGTACTACGGGGCACAGGTGTTCATTCCCATTGATGCTAGAGAAATAAATAATCTTATTTACGGATTTTAATTTGTTTTTTTTTTTCAAATAACCAGCCGCCAATTGTTTCCAACAAAATTAGTTTCTCAAAAATTGAGCTTGAAATTGTGCCACTCGTTCATAACTTTCCGAGATCTATATATATATATATATGGCCATCGAAAATGAACCATATACCATGAAATGAACCACGAATGAAGAATGTACAAAATTGCAATTTTTCTGACACTGGACATGATTAAAAGTACCGATAATCTTCATCTTCCTTCGACTATCTTTTTAAATACAAGATTTAGTATGGATTTGGATCTGGACCAATTCGTTGGCTCTGTCACAAGCGCCATTGTAATTTATTGTTCCCGTTCGATTTCTCAAAACCATTTCCAGTGACTTTCGTCCTACATTATATAATGCTCTTGCAAGAAATTTGATTTTTTTAACTCTACATGGTGTAATTATATCAAATTCAATGATGACGAACCGGTCCTACATTTAATCGAGCGTTATCAATGGTTTTCATTCATCCCACTACTGTGTACTACAGGAACTGACTAATAATAATAATGATTCAAAAATGACAACGATAAAATATTTTTTCTATTCATTGCAATTGAATAATCTCACATTATCGCGCTTAATAGTCCCCAATAAAAATCTTCATAAATCTTATCAAATGTGTAGATAGTCGTCTCGAATTAGGTTTATTTTTAATTTTACAAGCAGATAAGTAGGTACTTTTAAAACTTCATTATTTTTAGTGTTTTTTCAGGCCAAAATGAGCAAAACCTTAACAGGTTTAGGGAACTTTTCGCAATTCGCAGTAACAAATACACCGTCCCATAAATAACGAACGGGATGAAATACAACCCCATTCCAGAACCAGTCCGACACCGAACCGCGCCAAGAAAAAATCTCAAACGTAAATTCCTTATAATTATACACTTCCCGCCCGTAAAGCATTCCGCATTAAAATTCAATGACGGGAGATTTCATTTCATTTCGCATTTGCATATATGAGCTCCACTATTGCAGTACTTGTGCGTAATTGTTTATTTTTCATATCGCCTTTCAGGTGGAAACACTGACTCGCCCCGTTCATTCATAACTCATTAGATCGGAATCGACCAATTAGGTGCGAGTCCTAGTTGTTTGTCAATGGACGGAAGGAAGTAGGGTCGTAGTATGCAGAAGGGCTTCCATTCATCCGCTCGCTTCGCTGATTTTCACATCCAAACACTGTAATCCCGCTAATTTACGCCGTATTTTTACATAATCGCTGCAATATTTGGCACGAACTCGACATAAAGAATCAATTTAAAAACATATTAAAACGTCCGCCCTCACAACGACGTCAGCGCGGAACGGAAGTCTGGGCTATAAAAATTTAAAAAGCGACGTTATTCGCGTAGGTTAGACGGCGGTAAACAACTTTAACTGGACGATTCCGATTCGCAATTTATTAATTGGAGGTGGGTCACGTGGCGATGGATTTCCTTGTTGGATTCCAACAAAACAAGCAGGACCAAAGAATAAAATAAAAAATTTTAATGTAATATTCCTAACAGTGTTTCAACCCTAGAAAATTTGAGTCAGGACTAGTAAAACAGGGTCAGACTAGGTAAAACTAGATTAGGAACGAAGTATTCTAGTAAAACATATAGGTAAGGATAAGCAGAGTAAAAGTAGCCAATACTGTAAACCAGTAAACAAGAAAATGAACAGGAGCAAAACGACAGGACAGAAGTAAAAAAAAAGAACGGAGTGTAAATGTTTTGTGAGCATATTTCAATTCAGGGATGGAAGAAAGTATTCGAGTAAAACCATAAGGATAAGCAGTTCAAGCAGCAAATACTGTAAACCAGTTAAAAAAAAGCAAAATTAACAGAGGCAAAACGACAGGGAAAGGCTAGGAATATTCAAATTAGAAGAAGTAAGAAGAAAAGAACGGAGTACCAACTGTAAAAAAAGTGTAAGGAAATAGTTTAGTAATATTTACTTTTTGCTTCTTTCGTTTCAGCAACTTATTCATTTGACTGTTGGTATTATTGTACAATTGAAAAATGTTACTGATTTATCAAATCCATAGGCAGCTCGTCAATTTCAGGGAGGGTAAAATGCTAAAACAAAATTGCGATTTCGAAAAAATGATACATAGAAAAAGTGTTTCTCTTGACGAGTTCTACTACTGGTATTATTATATTAATGCCATTATTTCTGAGACCACCGGTATGGACGTTATCTCATGTCCTACTTAAAAGTCTGCTTCGTTTGAGGGATATTCGTCATTTATGAAAGTTTTTATCGAAACAGAGAGAACTTGAAGGAAAATCAAAGCGGACAAAGAGCTTTCCAATGATGTACCAAACACACAATTACTTAGAATATAACGGTAACCTCATGTTTGTTGTAGTTTTAGATGCTGTGGTTTTAATAAGTCCGGCATTTTTTCAAAGAAAAGTAAAGTTTTGAAAAATTCAAAAAAAGTGAACTACATCTGAAAAGAATGAAAATCGGACTATAGTAAAAAGAGCTTTTTTATTTATTTTAAAAGAAAGCAAAAGTTTGTAACACGAGTAGCTAGTAATCCTCTATACAGGGTCATTTACGTAGACCGTTGATTAGAAAATATTGAATTTTCCGTAAAATTATAAAGTTGAAATTTTATTTTATTTTATTTTGAATCATAGTAAAACACTTTAAAGATGGCCATATTTCATGTTATACCGGAAATTGACATAAGTTTTTTTTTTAAACGGCAAACCCTTATTTTTATCCATTTGCAATTTCATTCATCTCATTCATTTGAGCACTGACTTCTCATTGGTTTTGAAATATTTTCAATTTAATGCTAAAATTTAGAAATGCAAGGATCTTTGTAAAAATTAATATCTCTGATACGTTCCAGATAATAAAATTTTTTTTTGTCGTTTTGCATAACCTCTAGGCATAATCTAAAGGTAGGTACTTTTTAGACAATTTGAAGGTCTCAAAGGGTTGCTGCGATTTTTTGAATATGATTGTAACAACATATCAAAAACTTATTTCTTTCAAATAGCAACCTCACAATCTAAAAGCGTCATTCGATGTAGAAATAAAAAATCAGTCGACTTTTATAAAGATATTATATATCAGTTCTGCTTAGTTTTTACGATATATGTATTTCATTTTCTATAAAAGTGTATTGTAAGATTTTGATTCGTGTAGGCTGTGAAATAGAAAAAAGAAATCGCAAGCAATTGAAATCAATACCTGCCACATTATTGACATTCAGTTAAGTGTTCTGTAATTGACATTATAAACTTATTGTTGCAGTGGCAAATAATAATTACTTACACAAATCAAGTAATATTTTGTTGTGTTGCGATTGTTGCATTAATTAGGTACAATGTTGTAGCTCCTTAATAATTTATACGGTGTATTTAGACTTTTGAGACTGACATTATAAGTTATTATGTCTAACTTAGAAATGTAATTGTTAACATTTTGGGTATTATTTTGTTTAATTTAAATTATGTAATATAATAAATTGATTTTTATAAATTTGTTTGTTTTTATGCCATGTAAATAAATCATAAAATATTCAAAATTTTATAGCATTTTTACTACCTATAAAGAGACGGGATTATTTAAATTTTCCGCAAAATTTGATCCATGCGCCATCTGAAAACGGTTACCCAAAGGTCATTCCGCCAAAATATTTGCATTGAGTCGGCCATCTGTAGTAATCTGTGCTAATATCTAACGATGCAAACCCTCCACTTTTGCTTTAGATTGCAATTTTGGAGATTCATAGCTTCTTGCCATAGTTTCGCTCTGCAATTAATTAGATTTCCTGGATTTGTTTTATTAATAAAACAACACCACAAATAATGCAAAGAACCCCTCGTTTAATCATTCAAAAACTCAAAAGCAAGCAAGTTTTGACATTGACAAGTCATTCATCTGGACTTTATTTGTGGTGTTGGTGAAAACTAAGCGGAGAAACTGCATTGTTTTCCAAAAAGTGAAGAAAGGGAAGGATGTTTTATTACTAGAACAAAATCAGGAAATCTAATTACATAATTTTAGAGCGAAACTGTGGCAAGAAGCTCGAATTGTCCAAAATTGCAATCTAGAGCAAAAGTGGAGGGTTTGCAAAAAACACTTTTCGGCATCGTTAGATATTAGGCTTCGTTATTCCTTATTTTTGTGTATGAATTTGAAGAAGTAAGCCAGGTTGCTCTATTGGTTGTCCGGCAAGTCTTTCAAAATTTCCATTATTATATAATAATCCCAAGTAATTATCATATGTGTAAGTTTTACCTATTTTAGAAATGTAATTGTTAACATTTTGGGTATAATTTTGTTTAATTTAAATTATGTAATATAATAAATTGATTTTTATAAAATTGTTTGTTTGAATGATGTGTAAATAATGAAGGAATATTTTATGATTTATTCTGCAAAACAGTTTTTTACATTAGTTTTGTAGAATAAATCATAAAATATTCAAAATATAATAGCATTTTTTCTACCTATAAAGAGAGGAGAGAATATTTAAATTTGCCGCAAAATTTGATCGATGCGCCATCTGAAAACTGTTACAAAATTTGAAGGTCGTTAAAGGTCATTCCGCCAAAATATTTGCATTGAGTCAGTCATCTGGAGTAATCTGTGTAGATAAATAAATTGAGAATTGAGAAATCGAGATATTTCGACCTGGAACGAAAATCCATCAGAACGGTATTGGAATAAATAAACAAATAAGTCAATCAATGAGTTACAAGTTCCCTAATTTATATCATACAGTTCACAAACATACACATCAAAATGTCCACGCGAACGAAGTCGCGGGCAAAGGCTAGTAATGCAATATAACCAATTGATTTTTATGAAATTGTTTGTTTTTATGCCATGTAAATAATGAATATTTTAGGATTTATTTCACAAAACTAATTTTTTACATTATTTTTGTAGAATAAAAATATTGAAAATATCTCATTTTTACTACCTATAAAGTTTACTCTACTGTTTCCTCTATTCATTAGTGATGTAGAGAGGGTACTGAGCGAAGCGCAGGATGGAGGAATGGTAATAGGAAGAAAGAAAGTATGGTCGCTGGCGTATGCGGATGATTTGGTGTTAGTGGCAGGGAATGAAAGAGCAATGAGAGGAATGATAAAAACATTAGAGGCATACATGAGGAAAAAGAAATTAGAAGTGAATGCTAAAAAGACAAAGATGCTGGTGTTTAGGAAAGGGGGAAGAGAAAGAAGAGAGGAAGAATAGATGTGGGAGAAAAAGCAGGTGATAGAAAAAGTGAAAGAGATGAATTATTTGGGGTATGTGTTTAACGAAAGAGGAACAGCAGGGGCACAGGTAAAGGAACAAGTCAAAAAGGCAAATAGAGTGGTAGGAGTAGTATGGGGAATAGGATAAAGGAAGTTCGGGCATAATTTTAGAAGAAGGATGATGATGTTTGATAGTCTAGTGAAAAGTGTGTTGATGTATGGGGCGGAGATATGGGGTTGGAAGGAATGGGAGGAGGTTGAAAGGGTGCAAGAGAAATATCTGAAATGGGTGCTAGGAGTGGACAGAGAAACACCAGGGTACATAGTGAGAGAGGAAACGAAAAGAGAAAAGATGAGAGTGGAAGCAGGAAAGAGGGCGGCAACATTTGAGGAGAGAATTAGCGAAAAGACTTGGTGCGAACTGTTGCAGGAATGTCGGAGAGAGAAAAAGAGAGAAGCAGAAAATGATAGAATGAGTGAAAGGGCAAAGTATTATGAAAGGAATGGGTATAGCTTAGGAGAAGCGACGAGAATGAGTGAACGAGGGGTGAGAATGAGAGAAAAACTGAGAGACAGAGATAGGGATGTGGAGAGAATAAAAGAGTCCAGGTACAATAACAAGTATAAAGAAATAATATCGGAAAAACTACCGAAGTACCTGGAAAGAGAAAATGCAAATGAGAAAAGAATGATTGCAAGATTCAGGTGCGGGAATGAAGAGAGAGAATGCAAATTCTGGGAGAAAGAGGAGAAGAGAGTATGTAGAATATGCGGAGAAGGACGAGAAACAGTGGAACATCTGATGAAGGAATGTGAGAGTCTGAGACAGGATGAAAGAAGGAGGGATGAGGTATTGAATGAGGATGGAAGAGGAATAGAATGGATGAGAAGCGTGGTGAGAGAGAGAAAGAGGGGGGAGAGTGCGTAAAAGAAGGAATGAAGAAGAGATCGGTTTTAGAAGAAATTAATATTAAGTTGAAGAAAAATTGTATAATTTTGTAGGAGTCGAAAGGCAAATAAAACGATTTATATATACTACCTATAAAGAGAGGAGTTTATTTAAATTTGCCGCATGATTCGATCGTGTGAGAGTAATCAATGAAAAATCTAGAAGACTAGTAGAGATGTCAGATATATAGTTTTGAATATTGTCATATTGTATTCTGCGAGTCGTTTATTCTGAAATAACCGATACAATATTACATTGCTTATAATCAGAGTTGTGTTCTGATTTAAACTCCCGTCCTCTAACGCTAACAGGTTATGGGCCCAGAGGTGTGATTCAGGGAAAAGTTTATAAAGCAAATAATAGTAAATCTACGAAAATATCGGTAGTGAAAAACGATCACATTGGTGACTGTTCACAGTGAAAAGAATCGCCTGAAAATGAGTGCCGGAAATGTTATGAGAATCGAGTCCCTTAACAAGGAAAATTACGACACTTGGAAGATGCAGATGGAAGCCATGCTTGTGAAAAATGACGGATGGACATATGCAAATGGCGAGAACACAAAACCGAAGCTGATGAAGGACAGTCAGGAATCGATGGAAGCAGTGAAGTTGTGGGAAAGAAATGATGCCAAGGCTAAATCTGACATTATCCTTGCAATAAGCCCATCGGAATTAAAGCAAGTAAAAGGTTGCGGAACTTCACGCGAACTTTGGCTGAAGTTGGAAACCATCTACCAATCGAAAGGTCCAGCGAGAAAAGCCACATTGCTGAAGCAGTTGACAATTCAAAAAATGGAAGAGGGAACGGAGGTACGCGATCACGTGAAGAAATTCTTTGACGCAGTCGACAAACTCGACGAAATGGAAGTCGAAATCAATCCTGATTTATTAGCAATCATGTTGCTGTATAGTTTGCCGTCAAGCTTTGAAAATTTTCGTTGTGCGATAGAATCACGTGACCAGCTGCCTACACCAGAAGCTTTAAGAATTAAAATAGTGGAAGAAAGCGACGCACGGAAAAACGACGTACGCGCGAACGAAGCTATGTTCACGAATAAAAAGTTTCAGTGGCGTTCGAACAAAATTCCAAAACAAAAGGGAAATAATCGAAACGATGATGCGGAATTGAGTTTGGGTTTAAATAAAAAAGGCGGAGAAGGAAGATTCAATTTTCGATGTCATAAATGCAGGAAGGTTGGACATAAAGCCGCAAATTGCAACATCGCGTCGGCGAGAACAGCTGAAAATTCATGTCTAACAGTTTCAAAAGCTCTTCTCTCAAAATCTTACAAGAAATACGCGAAATGGTGCTTGGACAGCGGCGCGACTTCACACCTATGTAAGGACATAGCCGACTTTTCGAATCAGAACCCGAAATGCGGAAAATTAAAATTAGCAAACGACGCATCAACCATTATTACAGCAAGAGGAACTGCTACTTTTGCTGCTGAAGTAAATGGTGAACGAAGAAACATCAAGTTGATGGACACACTTTGCGTACCTGAACTACGTACAAACTTATTGTCCGTAGGAAAAATAACTGATAAAGGTTATGAAGTACGTTTTAGGAAGAAAAACGCAATCGTGTTGGATAAAAAAGGAAAAGTTATATTAATCGCGGATCGAATCAACAATATGTATTACGCTCGAGAAAATCACAAAATCTCTTGCGGAAAAAATGAACAAGAAGATTCGGAAGAAAGTGTTCCACTGACTCCTCGGATTATTGGTATCGATGAAAATCCTCCAATAGAAATGAATGAGGACCCAATGGAACAAGGGGAAGATGAAGCTGGTGAGCCAGGAATATCTGTCGAATCAGAAGTTCAAGTAAGAGGACCTGGAAGGCCAAAAATCATCAGAACGGGACGGCCCGGAAGACCCCAAAAGAAGTACAAAATGTGGAGGCAAGAAATACAGAGGAATCCGTTTACGTCGCTGATGGTTGCAGACGTCATGACAAAAGGACTTCCAAAACCGAAACATTCTTCATGTGTCAGAATGTTAAATATGGAAAGTTGTGTTATCGGTGAATCGTAGGAGGTCTACGTCATAAAAAACTGTGTTTTTTGTATTTTTGGTGTGTACGCGATTTTTCATTGAGGGGAAGTGTGAGAGTAATCAATGAAAAATCTAGAAGACTAGGATAGATGACATATATATAGTTTTGAATATTGTCATATTGTATTCTGCGAGTCGTTTATTCTGAAATAACCGATACAATATTACATTGCTTATAATCAGAGTTGTGTTCTGATTTAAACTCCCGTCCTCTAACGCTAACAGATCGATGCGCCACCTGAAAACGGTTACCCTAAACGTTAAAGGTCATCCCTCCAAAATAATCTGATCTGTGGTGGTGCTGTGTTGGTTCCTCACAATTCGTTGGGGCCGTGGCTTAACCCGTTTTGCCTTTTTCACACAGATAAAAACCGCACGAATTACTCAAATGATATAGCACCGAGGGTCCATTCAAACGGATCGTCGGTTCATAAATAATCCGGAGTGGTTGTTCCAAACAGGCGATCCGATGGAGTGCCGGCTTAAGCCGTCCGGGACGCGGAAGTGTCGAAGTCTCGGAGACGGCGTCTTCTGGGCGGGGGCGGCGTCCCGACGCTTCCTCGACGCGGTCCAGCGACGTGCTGATGCGAATTCTCGCCCATTCATCGTTTTGTCAGGCGTTCTAATTCCGTATATGTATGCCGCTGTTTCGGGCGACGGACGGACGGACGGACGGATGAATGAATGGGGCGCGTTGTTCGCGGGACGGAGGAGGAAAGGAAAGGCCGAGCCGAGGCGCGGCCTGCGCTTGCGCCCTCCGAGCCTCGGACGCGCTCCTCGCAGAATGCACAAGGTTCCGAGCGACCGAGCAGCTCCGCGTGGATTGCGCCGATTTCCAGTGAAGTGTGGCCGAGTTTGCGGCGCGATCAGTGCAGGTGCCGCCGCCCCCAGTGCAGTGAGTGCCCCCTCGAGTGCAGTGCAGTGCTCCGGACGCCGCCCCCGACCGCCGCGCGTACGCAAAATAACCGAGGTAAGTGGCCCTTATTTATATTTATCTCCGCGTGTTGGCACCGCTCCGGTAAACAACTCGTTTCCACTAAGATGCGCGTTCTTCCGCGCGCCTCTTCGCTTCTCTAAGCCGCCCCCGGACGCGGCCACGAGGCCGAACACCACCTCAACCCCCAATCGATACCTCCGCCGCCTCCACGTCCTCCCGAGCGCGCCATTTTCCCCCAATTTCACATCCGGCCTTGCCTTCGCTCAAACGACGCGACCTACACGCATTTCGAGCCAAACTTATCAAACCATTGATAAATAGTGTCATCACCTTCGGTCCAAACTCAACTCCCAAACGCTCACAATTATATATTCAACGTGTGCAGACTACGATCACGTAACCGACAACACCATTTTAAGGAATATAAAGTAAACAGTAAATATTTGAATGTTTATTTTGGAGATGTGTAAAATCGAATTGTGCCGTACAGTCTTTTGCAATGGAAATGAGACTCATTAATATACAAAACCCCCATAAATCCGCAATCCAAATCGCAACGGACTCTATTTTTATTCCGCTTTCTGTCACTTTATAATACGTCAAATTTAAGGTTAGTCGTCTGTTTACAAAATTGGAAATGATGGACTTATGGGGGTTTTTGTATATTAATGAGTCTCATTTCCATTGCAAAAGACTGTACAATCGCAATCGCGCCCGCTGAAATTCCCGAATTATATATTTTGCAGTGTAATAAAATCGGCTTGAAAGGGTGGTTTTTACTTGGAATTCTTTTGTGGCCGGAGCACCTGAAGCGGGGACCGTTCCGCGAACCGGTCACATTTTCAGCCGGCGCCGATTGCGTTATAATTAGCGAGGAAATCCAGCGAACGGCAGAAAGAAGTAAAGAGGCGAGTTTTCCAGCAGTCGAGGAAAGCGGTTCCGGCGGTGTGTGTGTGTTCATTGAGAGTTCTGTGTTTCATTGAGCCACCGGAGTTCGTTCACCCGGAGCCCGCAGCAAAAACTCAATATTAAATAGTCTGTTTCCGTTCACTGGGGGAACTTTTTCTCAAAGATGTGTTTTCCTATCGTTATTTTTAGATCGCGTTCTGTCGACGAGCCCGTGACGCCAATTGACACCGATTAAAGCGCAGCCACGCATTTATTGGGCCCCGATATTACTAACGGGCGCCGAATTCGTGTGCTCCAAGACAGTTCAAATGTTATCGGTGGCGTCAACCGGCGTAAACATTTACAATATTTTTTACGAAAAGCGACTTCATATCCCTTCGTATCAGCCAGCAGTGAGTGTGTAACGGCAACGGCGGACATCCTACTTACTTGTAATCGACTGTTTCCCGGGAATTATATCTGGCATCTCGTGCGAGTGTGTGGTGGACGTCCTCGTCGCCAAATTGCTACGTTTACGCTAAAAACGCACGGGGCGCCGTTTCCGCCCGCCCGGGGATGTTGAAGGAAGCATCTTCCTGTCTTCTAGGCCGTGTATAAGGCCACATCCGGACCTGACATCCTTACACCGTTTCCGGTGGCCTTTTACGACGCATTTGCATAACACATCTGCAGGAAGCGGCGTTTCCCTTTTCGGAAATGCCACCAGAAAAGTGCAATTGTGTTATTAACAATCGATTCATCCCATTTCTTTGCTGCAATCGCGCCGGTCGACTTTCCCAAGTAAACGCGTGGGTGTTGTTTTTTTTGCGCTTTTTCCCCCGATCTCATCATTCATCCTCCTCAAACGTGAACCATTAGCAAATAAATGAGGCGAGTTTACGGGTCATCTATCATGGACGTTAAAACGCTTGCCATATTGGTCTAAATGGAAATTTGCAAAGTGAGACGAAGCGTAAACACTCGCAACAATATTTTTCGAAATTTACATCGAAACGAAACCTTGTTTAGCGGCTTCATTATCGCCGACTTCGCAATTTATTACGCTAATGTTCGTTCATACGAACAAAATTAAGGCAAACTATAAATTAATTGCAATAGCGAACGCACCGGGCTTGAAGTCTTTCTAAAATGGAAGACGCGTAATTTATTTCGTAATCAATAAATAACAAACCGAGGCTCAGGAGGCCACGGACTCGGCGTTTGTTTATTTTTTGACAGCGTGGGGCATTGTCGTCAAATCATGACATTTGACAGAAACTGTCAATCAAAAAGTTACTCAAACGACGATAAAATGGAATTTATGAAAAAAAACATTAATGTACTTGTGTCGTGTCCGAAACGATTGTCATCAAAAATCTTAAAGCAAAACGACTTCATCTCAAACCCAAGGATTTTCTAAACTCTAACGAATTTCATAGTATTTCCATGGCGTGCGTACAAATAAAAAATGATTTGTACGAGTAGTTCGTCTTTGTGAGTCGGTAGTTTTTATTTTTGCTTTTTGTATGTTTTTAGAATAATGTGATTGTTATTATTGTTCCTATGTATCCCAATTAATAGTATATCGTGTCTCAAAACATAAAAAAGCGACTGCATAGGCTAGGGATTGATACTAATTGTGTAGTGTAGCAAACTTTTGTCATTGGATTGGAAAAATTTGAAAGCAAGTTCTCGGTTGACGGTCGTTTTGGATACAATACATAACATGTAAAAAATTCCATGTCCAGTATGATACATTTTAGATTTGCAATTCCCACCAAATGTCAAAATTCGTCTACACAGTAATAAATAAAACCAATGCCAACGGGTGTTCAAAAACAATAATTCAGAGTGGGCCGTGGAAGCACTTGGAATTCGTTCAAGTGTCGAAGAGAAATTTGAAATTACATTTTGAATTGATAGTCCTTTCGGAATCAGAAGATAACATTTTATCTGCGGGCGTCGGTTGATCAACTTTTTGGTTCACAATTCTTGTAAATGTCAAACGTCTAACCGTAAAAAATAAAACAAAAACTACTCTGAAACTTTTTTTATTTGTACACTCTATATAATACAGGTTCTTCGTTGAGTATGGAAGCGGCTTAATATCTTTAAAACTATTGAACGAAGTAACTTGAAATCTGGAATGTGAATTCCAGTAATTAATATCTGTTGCTCCTAATTTTTTCACCTGTTTTGCATTTGTATTTTACGAGATACACAGCATAGTTGATTTTTTTAAATAGCAGTGCCATAATTCGAAAGCTTATTTTTTTCTGAATTTGTCAGTCTTGTCAAAACATTGCCATTAGAAGTGTTAAATAAATTAAAAATGAAAATTTCTAAATATCTGAAAAATCGATTTAGAGCGGAAATGAACGATATTACACCGGCAATTTTATACAGGGCAGAGCAAAATTTACTACTACCAGGAAGATAATGGAGGGCGCTTTGAACATTTTGTTTAGGAAAAAACACGAATGACGCCAAATTTATAAGTTGATTAAATTTACTTATATTTTGTTATTTTTATTTTTACATTAAATGCCGAATGCCGCCAAATTTATTTCAAGTTTACTTATATTTTGTTATTTTTATTTTTACATTAACCCTTTTCAAGCAATAAATTTAATTAGCCATTGTTTATTCAGTTGGACTTACGGTGCTAAAATACAGGTTCGGTTATTTTATCGATAAAAATTGTTTGGTTGATTAAATTTTTTTGACGGTTTTTGCCAAAATGATTTGACACCGAATTGTTAAAATTGACATATTGCTGTTTAAAAAAATTCAAGTTTTCTCGAAGGTAACAATGCAAAACAGGTGAAAAAATTAGGTACAATAGATATTAATTAGTAGAATGCACATCTCAGATTTCAAGTTACTCCGGAAAATAGTTTTGATGATATTAAGACGGTTCCATATTAATTGAAGACCGTGTATATATAGCTGGAAACATTATTTAAGTAAAAAAAAAGGAATAAGATCCATATTATTATTTAAGTATATGTTATTTGAATACTGACACAAATATAACAAAAAATAAAACTATTCTTAAACAAAGATCAATTTATAATAGATATTAATTTTTTTTATTTGAACTTGCCATTTAGAATTGCATAATACAGTTTTAAGGATATTAAGCTGGTTCCATACTTAATTAAGAACTGTATATTGCAGTCTTTTCCCTATGCCACGAAGTGAAATATTGGAAGGAACATTCCATTAAAAATGCGTAATTTGTACTAGAAGTGAAAGCAGTTTTTATGCCAAATTTGAGTAATTTAGCTGCAGGCTCTAAAATGAGAACTGTACGAAATTGAAGCAAGGCGTTCTGCTATAAAAATGTGCGAATAAGATGAAACGTTAAACCAAACTCAAATAGAACCAAAATAGAATTATCACATTTTTTTTATCAGTTGTAATTTTTGGATTCCGAGTACCAGATAGCTTCGGGGGACCAATGTTAACATACGCAATGTTTTCGTAAGTTATGTTGTTCGGATAACAGATTTTTACATAAAATTGAATTAAAACCGACCAAGATGCACTGAAAATCTGCAACTCTTGTAAAACACAAGTCAGGCCAGAGCACCTCCTCGTAGGTTATTTTTATTTTGAAACTTCATTTCATGGACAGGATATGATCATCATTCTCGTTTAGCTTATCGTTTTATGTTTGTTTTTATGACGAAATAGTTTAATTAAAATTTGTATTGGTTTTAGAAATGAATGATCGATTAATGATCTGACTCGGTATTAGCTTCTGGAGTTTTGAAAATCATGGCATCCGCAAGATGCAGGATGTGCAGCGCCGGTTTCATTGAGGATTTAGGTTTTGTATCGCGTGATGATTTCTAATAATTCGAGGACGCGGACAAAGCAGATCACCGTTTTACATACTAAACGTCACCGTTAGATGTTGATTGGCAATTTCCTTGATAATAACGCACGACAGAAAAGTCGCGCAAAGACCTATAATAGTTGCGTGGAAGCGCCGACATTTCCATACGGAAAATGGGTGTAGCAGCGGGAAAGCTGAACGGTTATGAATGAAGCAAACTCTTTTATATAACATCGGCACGACCGAACAAATCTCTCACTTTCTAATTTCGCATCGCGACTTGTGTGTGTCGGCGTTTCGGAAAATTTCTAATTAATGCGAAGGAAGGAGGCATATTTTTAGTTTGTTTTCGGCGTGTGACGTTGTCGAAGACGTACTTCAAATATCCGGTGACTATTTATAAATAATACAAATTTAGATCGGTGCTTTCGAGTTTCAGGGATTCGAATGTTGCAATTTTCTGATCTCGTCGAATATAATATGAAGTCAACGTTCTTGCCTCGAGCGCAGCGGCAGCACAGGAAGCGGCGAGGTGGGGGCAGGATATGGTGGCCAGGATCCGACGACGACGACGCCCAAAATCTCGCTCGCTCCGAGCCCGTTTTATATGCAAATTAGCGTGAACAACGTGCGTTTTATAATAAATGCAAAACCGTACGTAATAAGACATGAGCTGTTTGAGAGATGTACAGTCATGCCAACATCAATGAAACGAAAACGAGCCGGGCTGCACGTGGGTGCCAACATAAAACTTTATAAAAGGGAAGATATGGCATTGAATGCGCGATATAGAGGGTCCTTTTGTTATATCTATGCAGATGTAAGCGTTTTTATCAGCCGTCATCTTCACAATTACGAGAGGGGCTCGAAATTTTTCAAATAAAAGGCGACGTGTCACGACGATCGAGAGGCTTTTAGTAGCCAAAAGGCGTTATCGCGCTTAATGTGACGATTTGAAAGCGGTGCGCTGCCATTCCACAAACAGCATCGAAAAATAAATAAAAATGTGGGACGCAATCTACTGCGTCACTTTTCAGACATTTTCCAAGTGGTATTTGCATAAAATGCCCGATCGAGACATATCTCTACCTGAAAAAACTTAAATAAACAAGTCTGCCTTTTATGGCCAAACACATATCTTTATTTGCAGTGCGAAATGGTGATGGTTCATTCACTTCGCGTGCGCTTTTTTTTGCCATTTTTTCGATCGCGGCGCGGAAAATGTTTGTGGCGGGAGGGGAATGCGACCTTCGCGGTTTGGCGCCAAATTTTCCGACGGGAAAAGGCGAAAAGTGGCCACCGCCGGCCGTTTGGATTCTCTCGCTGAGAAGTCGGTGTTGTTCGTGCTTTTTTTCGAGCGTATCTGCAGCGCTTGACCCCGGGAATTTCTCGATAAGATTTCCAGCTCCTCTCGTACTCTCTCGCCCCGAGAAAATGACCTGTTTGTTTTTCGCTCGTGTTGGGCATTTTTTCGGCGCGCCGATTAGACAAGTGGCCATTCAGCTTCGGAAAAATGGAAATGGCAGCGAGCACAGAGAGGCGATTGTTTGCGCTTCGGGCCCGGATATTTTTTCGACACAGATAACCCCACATAGATTATTTCATTTGACGATAAACACATATTATAAAATGCGATAGCGCGCGCGTTTTTAACAACACGTTATTTTTAGGCCGGTGTTGGATGTTGTAGGACGTGACGGAGGGACGGCGCGAGATTTGGGGATCCTCGCCGACAGGAAGTGACGTCGAATCTCCTCGCATGTGTAATTATTCGGGCCCCTCGTCTGTAATTGATACGCACTTATCTCTCAAACACAAAGTGGGGCTTTTTCGGACTGACACTCCGGCTGCTGGTGGAAATATCGTCACTTATTTAGAGATGCGGTCGTGTTGAAACTTTGTTGTGTTCACGGAATAAGCACATTGCAAAAATTACTGCTGCTGTAGTCGTTTTAAATCACCACGATGCTTACTTGGTCGATTCGAACAGTCAAAACAACTGATTATATTTAAATTAATTTCATCATAAATAAGCCACGGACGCTTCCATTCGGATCGCCTTTCCAAATTTTCCGCAAAAGCTTCTTCTCCGTTTCCTCTAACACCGTCTACGACAACGACACGACATTTATTTATTCGTCCATAACTATCAATTCTTTATTAAATTATTTTTGTCTTTGAATAAATTTCACTTTTCTTTTTATACTACTACTATTACTATTACAGTGATTTTAAAATTGTATAAATTGAACGAAGACAGAAAATGATCATTGTTATGACGTATGCTCTTAATCCAGAAAATACCAGCCAGTCAACCAACAATATCATTCAGAAGTCATCTTGTCCAACATTTTCCTTTTTTACAATAATAGTCTAAGGTGTTTGGTTAAATGGTTTGGTACAAAATGTAGAATTATTTGCGTATACAGATGTTTGTACGAAATTTAAACTGCAGGCAGAATTGTGTACACCATTTCCTTTTAAAATAAAACTGATTCTCATAATTTGGAAATGATTCCCACATTTTGCCCCTGCTTAAAATCAATTAACCGATTCCACCATTAAAAATAACGAAGAAAACAATGACACCACAAACAATCTCGCAAATAATAGATTAAAAATACAGGATTAGTACAAAGTCCCGGAACAGTTAAACACCTTTGGTATATAAAAAGTTTTGTTTTTTCAACTTTGGTACGAATATATTGTTGTACCAGAAATAATGGCATTAATTTTAAGCAGTAGTAGAACTCGTCAAACCCAACAACTTTTGTTAATCACTTTTTGTTGTAAACGTTTTGGTTAACAAGTTAAAATTATTTGAAGAATTTACTTTTATTTTGTTACCCGATTTATGGATAATAATGCTCCATATTAAACGCCGATAAGCGCAGAACAAAAAACCACTGCAAGAAACTTTCTCTACTTTTTGTTTTTTTCGACGCAGCAACTCATTAATTTGACCGTTGCTAGTATTGTAAAATTCTGAAATTCAATTGAAAAATGTCACTGCTTTATCCATAATCCATAATCCATAGGCAACTCGTCAATTTCAGAGGGGGTAATATGCTAAAACAAAATTGCATTTTTAGAAAAACTGTTCGTCTTGACCAGTTATAGTGCTGGTTAAAATTGATGACATTATTTCTGGGACACCTGTATAGTTGCAAATAACGAATTTATATTCATATTTTTAGTATTTTTCACCTCTGGTTTACCAGGATATGCTTCCTACTTTTATTTTTTAATGGGACATCCTGTATATTTTTACATTTTTGTGCAAAATTAAAACATCTTTGAAAACTATTTTGAGACCATTTTATTTAGTAAGGTAAAATAAACTAGATGATATAATAGTATCTTAGAGAACCTATATTTTTTTATTGTTATTGTTTTTGGTAATTGTTATTCTTTTAATTTTTCCGGAGCTAGTACTGAAAACATCTTCGTAATTTGCACGTGTTCATCAATTCCTTTTAATAAAGCAAATTAGAATTTCTATATGAAGGGGTTAAAAAGAAAAGGATTCAAGTGCAAAATTGTAAAAGTGGAGTGAATGGATGCCAAAATCTCCTTCTTTATAAAATCCGTTGCTTGAAAAATATAAATGTGTGATCCAATATTTGAGCATATTTATTAAAAATTTCATTGTTACACTTTTTTTATATAAAATGCAATTAGACCCTTTTTCTTCCAAAAATAGATTAAAAAAAACACTCATTTAGGATAGTAGAATAATATTTTATTAAACTAGGACAAGTACAAACTCATAAAAAACACAAAATATGAAACAAAACAAAACTGTCCTTAATTATAACGGTCTTATTCGGGATTTTGGACCTTGTTCCATTTGAAGTTCCATTAGGTGGGGTGTAGTGAACGCTCCGAGGAGCTAATTCAACAAGTCTAATGGAACTTCAAATGGAACACGGTCCAAAATCCCGAATAAGATCGTTATAATTAATAACACCGACCGTGAAAGCCTACATACTTTCATAAAACTTTCGATTCGTCATAGTTAGAATCTAATTCAACCCTTGAGTTAACCAAATCAAAATTTTTGAATTTTTTATCTTGTGTCTTTTCACTTTTTGAGATTTTTTATTAGCAGTTTTATTTTCGTGCGGCATAGTCATAATATTTATGGTAAACTGGAGGTTCAAGAGGTAAAAATTGATTCAAATTTTCTCAAGTTATCTTTGAAGCGATGTCATATAGTGTATAATTTTTAGTGCGCAAATACTTTTCTTTTTTTGTTACTTGAGCCCTTTTGCTTCCGACTCTTTTATATATTAGCAAAAACATCACGGAACAAGCAATGTAATAATTTTTGCTTGTATTCTTCAATATTTGATAAACTAAAAATGGCGATAGTCCGTTTTAGCAGGATATCTTTGTGTTTTGTACTCAATTCTACAAGTACCACTCTTACTTCTACATCCTCTCTATTTTATTATTTCTTCGTGTTGTTTCTCCAGTTAGCACGTGTCCAAATAGAACGTCCATTTCTTTTCGCCTTTGTTAGTTATCATGAAATCAAAATTATTTTATTTTTAAACTTTAGCTACTAATGAAATATTGTCATGGTTCGTGCTTGCACTTTTCTAATTTATTTAATGAGGTAAAATAAGAAAAATATTATATTCTGCTGGACTACCATCAATCACTAGGCAATCAGTGTCATGCTTTTTTTGCGGATTTCCCATTTTGATAACATAAAAATGATGCTTCTTCGTTGTACAAGTACCCACCACTCCTTCTCGTGCGTCCACTACATTCGAACATTTGAATAGTGGAATTTTCATATATTCACACCTTTTTATTATTTTTATTTTGGGGTACAGGTCTTGTTCATTTAAAATTTTACACTGTGTTGAAATTGCTAATGTGCGCTTCTGGTAAAGCACACGTGTTATCAGTTCAGGTAAAAACCGTTTTTCAAGACAAAATGATAAGCGCTTTTGATCTTCTCGTGCACCATCAATCAAACGCCTGCTTTTCATTTAATTTTTACAGTTCGGATTAGATCATCAGCCTATCTATCGCTGGTACTTTTTCTTTTTCATTTTTGCATATTTACGCAGTGGCATCCTGTTTGTTGTTGTAAAACTAGTCGTTGTGCCTGATACTGATTGCTTTTAAATTTCCATTACTTCAAGTCCATTCTATGAAATACAACTTTTTAGAATTTTTTACAAATAAGTATATCGGTTCTACTGGTGATATTTTAGTATTGTAGTTTTTTGTTTGGGGTGAACGCCGAAAACTAAACAAACGGTCCCATTTTTCGTAATTTTCAGTTTTTTCGGTTGATATTGAGTTTCGCATAGAAATGCAACTTTGGATGATGTATCCGAGCATTGTACGGGAACAGTTTTGTTTATTGTGGAGATAAGGTTCTCGTGCGTGTGAAACGGATCTACCACATCCCGCATGCCAAATCTGGTTGCGGTAACGGCAAGAATTGCTCAAAGTCAAAAAGTCAACCAGCACTCGGCACTCATCTAGAATCTTCCTTCGTTCGTCTCGGAGCGAGCGAGAAAGGAAGAAAAGGCAGCAAACGCGCTCGTGGCGTCTTTTGCGTAGAGGTGACGGCGTAATAATTTCCAGAACGGCCAATAATTTAGGTGGACCACTGAAGGAAGTGAGTTAAATACCTCCGCCGACATTGACAATTCCGAACAGAGTATCACAGTGAAGTACCGTTCCACGAGATCGAAGTTGGTTTGAGGTGCGATTAAAGATGGGCGAGGGCCACATTCTTTCCACGGTTTTGTTCGAATCCGGGATAATGGCCCCGCGCGTAATTGGCCCCAAACTCGGAAATTCCTCGCGGTCCGCCAATTAATTGATCATTGTATTCGCTTCAACTTTAGACTACTAACTAATTAAGATACCATAGTAGTTATCGCATCCTCTGTGCACGTGAAAAATATACTTATCTCCACGTAACTTCCTGTCTGTGTTTCATAAACATCGCCGTCGGTTGGCGTTTTTCGCTTCACTTGGCCTTTTCTCCGATTCGTCCATGTGCGACCGAAGACTTGTCCTGCGCTCAAAACAGCCCAGAATCGTGTGTAGGTGACTGAATATCGTTCCGATAGTTAAAAATTCCAAACGTGCCCACCTTTATCTTATTTTACCCGCGGCATTGTACCCGATTTCCCTCCCCTCGCCCGGATTTGTGGCTGCGTAGCTCGGTAGCCCGACTGGTAGGCAACAGGTCAATGCTTTGCGTCTCTTTTCTACGCGACCGTCCTTTGGGATCTCTCTCTAAAACATTCACGTCGCTTCTTTGTCTTGCACGGCACCCAGCGCGCCCATCTCCCTCCCACTCGCGCCGACCATATGGGTTACAGGGACAGCGTGCGCGTAAAGCCCCTTTCACCTTTTCAGCGAATCGCAAGCGGTGCTAACTTCTTCGTCCGAAGACTAATTGCAGCATCCGGAGCGATAGCCGAACTTGCGACGTCCTATCCCTTATCTTATCCACTATTTACGCATTTCCGTCTTCGTAAATAAGTCGATAACGCACAAGACTGAAGAGTGAAATAAAAAAAGTAACTCTTTTATAGCATGTTTGCGCGTCCAATCCGGATAAGATGACTATTACCGAACTGGTGTGAACAATATCTTTTTACTGAGTCAGTGATATAATGCACGATATCTTATTACAGAACGAGTGAGCATATAATACTAAAACAATTACTTATTGATATGAAGGAATATGTGTAGTAAAAGAAACAACAATTTTTTTGAATCAGTTTTAAAATTTGCTTTATTTGCGTTGTTATTGCTTTTCTGACACTACATTTTGAAATCATATTTTTTCTTACTGAAGTACTGCTCCAAATAAAACATCTCGAATTTTTTCATATTTGCAAGTTCTTAGCTGTTCGGTTACTTTTTACACAATAGATTTTTTTTTGTATTGTTTTATTCTTTTATTGAATTTGGGTTATAATTTTTACACCATTTGCAGTCTATTTAATGAACACTACATTTTGAAATCTTATTTCATTTTACAGAAGCAGGCACTACTCCAAATAAAACATTTTGAAATTTTCCCCATTTACAAGAGCATAGCTGTTCGGCCACTTTTTACACAATAGAAGTTCCTTTTCCGATTGTTTTAATCATTTATTCAATTAAGGCTTATCATTTTTGCAGTATTTATTTAACGAACACTACATTTTGAAATCTTCATTCATTTTACAGAAGCAGGTACTACTCCAAATAAAACATCTTGAATTTTCCCCTATTTACAAGATCTAAGTAGTTCCCTCATTTTTTACACAATAAAAACTCGTTTCGAATTGTTTTAATCTTTTATTGAATTTGGGTTTATAATTTTTGTAGTCTCTATTTAATGAACACTACATTTTGAAATCATATTTCATCTTACAGAAGCAGGTACTACTCCAAATGAAACATCGAGCATTTTCCCCCATTTACAAGATCTTAGCAGATCGGCCATTTTTTACCCAATAGAAGTTCTTTTTCGGATTGTTTCATTCATTTATTCAATTTGGGCTTATCATTTTTGCAGTCTTTATTTAACGAACACTACATTTTGAAATCTTATTTCAATCTACAGAAGCAGGTACTACTCCAAATAAAACATCTCGAATATTCCCCTATTTACAAGATGTAAGTAGTTCGCTCATTTTTTACACAATAGAAGTTCCTTTTCGGATTGTTTTATTAATTTATTCAATTTGGGCTTATCAGTTTTGCAGTTTTTATTTAACGAACACTACATTTTGAAATCTTATTTCATTTTACAGAAGCAGTACTCCAAATAAAACATCTCGAATTTTCCCCTATTTACAAGATCTAAGCTGTTCCCTCATTTATTACAATAAAAATTCCATTTCGAATTGTTTTATTCTTTTTTGAATTTGGGTATATAATTTTTGCAGTCTCTATTTAATGAACACTACATTTTTTAAATCATACTTCATCTCACAGAAGCAGGTACTACTCCAAATGAAACATCGCACATTTTCCCCCATTTACAAGATCTTAGCTGTTCGTTCACTTTTTACACAATAGAAATTCCTTTTCGAATTGTTTTATTCTTTTATTCAATTTGAGTTTACCTTTTTAGCACTTTTTGCAGTCACTTTTCAATTAACACATTTTGAAATCATATTTTATCTTACAGATTTTATCTTACTACTCCAAATGAAACATCGCGAATTTTCCCCCATTTACAAGATCTTGGCTGTTAGATCACTTTTTACACAATAGAAATTCCTTTATCGAATTGTTTTAACTTTTATTGAATTTGGCTTTATTATTATTACACTTTTTAAAATCTTATCTTACAGAAGTAGGTACTACTCCAAATGAATCATCTCGAATTTTTCCCTATCTATATACAACAATCTTATGAACAGCTCAAATTGTAGTAGGTATATAGGAAAAAATCACTTTTTATGTCTACAAAAGAAAGTCCTTCTCGAATTGTTTTATATTTTTTAATTCAATTTTGTGTTTATCTTTACCACTTTATTCCTAATTATTATATAACGTGAAAACACAAATTTGCTGGAAACAAATTTTTGGCAGAATGTTTTTGTTTGAATTATTTTTCATTCTACAAGACACTTCTAACATGTATCTCGTACATACTCTTTCTTCATTTTTATACAATTGTTTATAATTAAAAAAATTGGCGAAGTTTATTGTAATTTTTTTTCTTCTAATAGTAACAATCCCTTGCTATTCTAATAATTCCAGCATCTTTTTGTCACGAATGGAAAACAAATCTTTTACGAATCTTCTTGCTCTTTATATTTATAATAGATGCAGTTTCTTTCTGTCAATTTTGTTCACCAATTTTAGTCGCATTGGCACGTTTACTGTCATAAAAACAATTATAGATAACGATATATAAAGAAATGAGTTCTGTTCAATTTTGCTCATCGTTCATAATTATGAATATTTATAATTGCAACATTTGGTTTCATCACATATTGTCATACTAGTTACATCAATAATGAGTAATATGTGTTATTGCGTGAATTGTAAACGACATCTGCTTTGTGACATGTGCTACAGGTGAGTAATTTGTTACTCACTAATTTAAACTGCTATTTTGGTGAGCAAGTTGTAATTGAGATGCATATTTCACACTTTTAACGATAATGTCTGGAGTGATGAGAAACACATACAGAGTGAATTTAAAGGGTCCGAACAGAAGAGAAAAGGAGAGAATAAGAGTTTGTTGTAGACAGGTGGCGATGAGGTGTAATAATACTACTATTGGTCAATTGGAGCCATATCCAATCTAGATTGATAAAAAATTAAGTAGAAATCATAGAATCCTGGCAGTTTGAAGATCTGATTCCAATTCTGGTAGGGGTGGGCGTGGTTTCGAATGACGTCTTGTATTCATGCTTTCTGACCATTTCTTTACTGTTGGGGTTCTTTAGATGAATCAGTTTATATTTCAAAACCAAATGATTTGAATTTATAAAAATTATAATTTAACGTTAGATTTAATATAGGTTGATAAAAAATTCTGGCAGTTTGATGATGAATTGAACTGGTACAGTTAGCAGTTGCGATTATTGAAAGTACGAAACTGGTAAAAATGCACATTTTACTGTTAGGAAAGCATTGAACGAATTCGAACTTTGCACGTTATGCAGCAGAATTTCAAGGCCGTGAGGAATAATTACAGTTTTAAGCGATTTCTAAGGTTGTCAATTTCACAGCGCATGATTTCCGGGAACTGTCGACAAATCGTAAGAAAGGTGGCGAGGCTGTCGAAGGGAAAAGCGCGAAGACTCGATTTGCGGTCGTGCAAGTTAATTCTCGGGCGCGTTTTTCTGGAAACGCAGTCGGGACGTGTCTTTTGTGAATCGACCGCAAGCCATGTGCCCTTTTTTG